>JAZHYW010021887.1:0-105453 GCA_037355805.1 Ixodes ricinus
CGACGTTTCCCACGTGGAGCAGGTTTCTCTTGCCTCTGTGTTGGCTTGCTTGCTTCGGCGTAGCGCTGCGGACTTCTGAAGGCCTTGCGTAGGACTCAAATAGACGAAATCCTCGTCGCCAGGTTTTTGTGGTGTCTTTGCCTCGGTGGAGGCGTCGTGATGCAGTCACTCGAAGCCGGATCGCGAAACGATAATTGTTTATTCAGCGGGCGCATCACCGTCCCCGCGCCCTGGCTCCATCCTCTTTTCTCTGCTCTCGTCCTAGGCCTGCCCTTACAGGTCCTATTTTCTTGAAGCTAGGTGGCGCTAGCTGTGCGCCGGCAAATAGTCTATCGACACTACACTGGTGGGCCTTACAGACGGTTTGCCAATAGGCTAGGCCTTGTGTTTGGTAAAGAGGAAGCTCCAGGAAAGGATTATGGTAATTAGGATTATAATGAGGATGACGATAATGTTGCGGGCGGTGATTATGATGATGAATATGATTCTGCGGCTCGTTCTTTGCAGTGGGCGAGCTTGAAAAAATGCGGTACCCTAGCCAAAAACATATTTACAAAAATGCAGAAAACAATAAAGACCAACATAAGACGGCTTTTGTCTATTGGGCCGGGGGGATCGGTGGCCGAGTGGGCTAACGCACACCTGCTCGGAGCACGTGTAGCAAAAGCTCACCCTGCAGAATACGGGGAACTTGGGTTCAATCCTCACCCCTGCCCCTTTGGATCTGGATGAGCATCTTACCGGCATGCGATCGTGTCTTACTATTGCGTGGTGTACACGTTAAAGACCCCAGGCTAGCGGTTGTACTGCACTGCACTACATTTCTCACCTACAGCTGAGAGACAGTCGCCCGTTGCGACAGATTAAGTTTAGGCTGTAAAAGCCTACCCACTCCCCAATTTCTTATATATTTTCTTCTTGGGATTGGGGGGGGGGGGGGAGGCGTTTCCCATAATGTGACGCGCTGAACCCTCGTGACGTCACTCGTGACCTTCGTAACGACACTCGTGCAGTCACGTGTGACGTCATTATGAGAAACGTCCCATAATGCAACGCGCGGGTCACGAGTGAGACCCGCGCGTTGTATCATGGGACGTATCCCACAATGCAACGCGCGGTTACGCCGACGACGATGGCGACGCCGCTCAAGCCGAAAACGGGCGCCTAAGAGCTGCGCCCTAAAAAGTTTATAGTGCTTCGTTTCGGCTATGTCAGATTAAAATATATGAAGAGTAGCGTGAAAATGGTGGACACGGAAGTGGAACTATCTGCATTAAAGCGCGTATGAGAGGTGACTGCAGATTCAGTTCCACTAGTTATATACATTTATAACCTCAACATTGCACAAAAAACATTATCTATGTGAGTTTTCCTCCGGGTCTGTCAAAGACCAATGAACTTTTCTCCGGAGTTATTTTTTTTTTCTTCGGTGAACGTTTCTCCGTAATTCTTTGTCTTGTGCCACCTGTGCTCGAGCCTTCGTCCTCTGGATGCACTGCGCGCGCAACCCCTATCCCACGCCTCTGTGCTTGCTTCACTGGTGACTGCGTTGTCGGCACCTAAAGTTGTCGTGAACCCCACCCCGGGCAGCACGCCAGAGAACCGTTTATTTTGGCACCAGCATGACAGTCATTAGGGTCTATATTGGGCCTCAATACGGTTTTGCTCAAAGGCGTTAGTTTGTGCAAGAATACTTTTCTTCGGCATATCTGTGGCTTTTCTTTGGCCCGCCACGTAACTGCCGAAGTACAAGAGTAAAGCCAAAGATGCCACTTATGAACAGAAGAACCAGCAGTGAACCCTGAATCTGCCATTTGTTCGGAAATTTATGCCCGAAATTTCCACATGAAAACCGAAGAGTCAGAAGTGATGCCTACATTTGACACCTGTTTGGCAATTTAGGCCCAAGGCTGCCTGATGAAAGCTAGACTACCAGCACCGAAGCGAAACGTTGGCACTTGTTATTGAGAATTAGGTTGAGGATACCCGGACTGTGCCCCAAAGGGGTCGATTTGGGGTCTACTTTAAATTCGTTAAACTTTTTATGCCTCAAAATTAAAAAAAATAAAACTAGTTTTGCCTAAACTAACTGCGCTCCCTCGTCAGGACGTCCGCTAGCGTCATTAAAAAAGTGAATCCGGTGATGTTTCATCACAGTGGGTATAGCGGACACTCACAGGAGAGCACGACCGAGAAATTCTACTTTGGGATCGAATCGCTTCCTGCCACTCTGACGTTCGCTGGGTCCCCACTCTCACTTCAAACAAACGTGGGCTGCCCAAACAATTCTTGTACAGTTGGTCTTCGACCGCCATCGTAGTCACTGACAATTCTCAAGGAACGCAGGCTCGCGGCTAATCGGGAGACTGCCATTATCGCTCCCCATCTGATACGATTGCATCACGAGTCAACAACCACGAAGAACGATTCTTAAAGCGACAAGCGAAATCAGAATCGACCACACGCTCTTGCGTTTTTTAAACTATACGGCGAGCGAGTGTTTCAAAATTCGTTTTGGGCGCACCGGAACGCATAGACGTGCGCGCGAATCAAAGGATGACACAGGGAATGCGTAGATGACACACGATGACAAGGCAGCCAAGCTCGCGCCCGCCATCATTCGTTGAGGTTGGGGTTAAACAAACGCACGCGGGCGCATTTGTGGGATACACAAACGCACGAGGTACGCGAGGACCAGACCAGCTTGCACGGCGTATAGCGTTGACTTTTGCTGTACAGCTTCGAGCCAGTGATGGCCTCCGTATCCCGCACTCTTCTGCGCACTTGCACTTGCCACTGCTGCGATAATGGTACCTCCAGGTGCTCTGCGAAGAAGCCGTATTTGCTTTTAAGACTGTACAGACACCTCTGCCTCTATGTATAAGTCCAGCCATTTGAGCACAAACGACCTGAACCTCGCGCGCCCCCTACAGCTTGATTCCCTCGTCAATACTGAAACCACGCAGCACTCTTTTATATAAATTAGCGCTTATATATAGGGAAAAAAATACAATCTAAATAAGTGACTGTGAGTTCACTTTTCTGTGCAACACAAATAGAGCCAATTAAAAAAAACATAGGAGAATCCTAGAGAATTGAAAAGCACAGAACACGATTAGACAGAATTATAAAACTAACTAAGCGAGGGTCAGCACGAATTTCTGTACTCTACGATAGAGAAACACCGATGTATACAATTTTTGTCACTTGTAAAATATGTCTTTGGTGCCTACGTCATGCGGCAAGGTCCCTAAAATGAAGACAAGCTATAGCTGAATTTGAGTGAAGGCTTATTGTAGTTTTTCTCTTAATAGGGTCGTGTAGTTACTCAATATTTTTCCATCACGAGTTAGTTCAGGTCACTGCAAACGGTTAAAAAAAGATAAAAAAGTAAAAAGTATCTTTAATATTTAATGCCGTGCAATTTTTCCAGATTTAAAAACACGAGCCACGTTTCTCAATAAAAACAAAACTACAATAATGGCTAAAATTATTTATTTTTATAAAATGTCATTGAAAGGCTATCATTTTGTTATATTTGGCGTCGCTTCATATGCAGTAGTTTGTTGGAAAAAAACTGTGTCATTGTGTCTCTAAAACGTGTTTATTTGACGCGTTTTGTAAATTTGTTTGCATAAAAATATTTTATTGTAATTTTTATTATTGCGTGCACATGTCGTAAAGCTTCCATAAAATAAGAAAAAAAAACATTACTACGTGAATGCTTCGGTGTGGAATTGACGGCTCTACAAAATACCATGGCGAAACCTTGGCAATATTCACGCCTCGAGCTTCGAAAATTAGCGACAGCGTTCGGATCGGATATAGCTGAATTCTCTTCCGAAGAACATGCCTTTAACATATATTGTTGATACGTATAGCTATGAAACAAAACAACTATACCCAGAACCCTTATTGCAGAAACAGACGTGGAAACAGCCTATACCGTAAATTTAGTTTTTTGTATTGTTTTATGTTGATATCTACTTTTTCTTTATGATGCTTTCGGCTGCTGTACCTTAGGGGCTCGGGGACATACTTTGTTCAAGCTTAACTCTAGACGCAGCCGACGATAAGAGCTAATGGGACCAATGAAGCAGTGCCAAACGCGAAAGTCACTGGGCCTTTTTTTTTTTGTTTGTGATTGGTTCAGGGATGATCGAACGCGTACAGATACATGACGAACGCCATGATGGCGCTGACGAAGGGCGAAACTAAGTTTAAGTCAAGCTGTTTGTAGCGGCGCCTTTCCGCAATGTTTCCACCACCAACGCACTATTTTTGTCAGAAAAAAAGTACTATATTATTATAATTCATACCGCTACTACAATTAGCCAAGTGGGTGGCTCTTCCGTAATCGAATATTTTAAAAATTATTTGGAGTCAAATGTCTAAAATGTTAGGGTGACGTGCTTGTAGCTTCAAGGTGCGTTAAAATATCCGCTTTTGTAGTAAGGAAGTTCAAGAAGCACACAGCGTTGCGAGTCTCACGCATCTTGTTATCAGTTCGCAGCCAACGAGGTTAATTACGGCATTAGCTGATAAGAACACGGAAGAAACCACCACGAACCATGAAGCGTGAGCACCATTAGCCCCCGCCCATAGGTTAAAAGGGACGATGCGTATGACGTCTCGACTAATGATGCAGTGAGAAAAAGATGGCGCGAGTTAGATAAACATTAGAGGTTTATATTCGGGATCAGAATCACGATCATCGCTTATGAAATCACGAGGTATAGGAGACGTAATCGTGAGTACTCAGCCAACCCGAAGTAAATTTCGGGCTTGCACTTTGCTGGGCAGGCGTAGTCAGGATGGAGTCTTCTTTTTCTTTGTCTTTATTGAGTATCTTGTTTATTTTTTATAATAGTAATAATGATTCGTTTTCATTAGAATTATCTGGAAAGTGGGAAAAATGGAAAGTGTAAGAAATGAACAAACACGTTTTAACTACTAGTAATTTTTTTTCAACTAAAATGCATTTTGGACATTAGAAAGGTTTTGATGGTTTGTTAGGTATTTGCTGGTCAACTCTTGGTGTTAAACGTGGGCAGTTTCTTGCAATTTAGTGCCATTCCTTGTTATTTGGAGTTGATGAAGGAATCATGCTGACCGATATGAAGCCTTTGTATTTGAATATTTTTTGCGGCGTCGTTAAGGAAATTAGATCTGTATTTAATGACTAAATAATGCTCAAAATCTTTTACTTGATTCAGGTTTTTTTTTATATAAATAAATGTTTAGGCGCTGGGAGTCAATACAATTTTGAAACATCACTTTTGTCGATGACGATTCCTGAATATCATTCTACTTGAGACAATAATTTCAGGCTCACTCGGTGGTTTTAGGAATGAACGAAGGGAAGTTGGAAGGCAGCGAGGAATAAGTTTGCTATAGTCGCTGAATGTAAAGAAACGCGTGGCGGGATCAGTTTTTCGAGCGCCATGAAAAGCTGTGCCTGCGCTTCTCTCGTTCTTAATTGAGTTGATATAGGTATTGTCGATAATGCTATAAAAGTTTCCGATTGAAACAATAAGTTGATCTTTCTTATTTACAAAGCTATTTCGTACGTTTTTGTTAAATATTAAATTCAATAGTATGCTGTTGCTGTGTGTGTTCTTTGTTTTTTCAATTTCTGACGTCTGTTACGCCTGGCAGTTTCCTTCCTACAAGAATTACTTTTCTTCATAAGCACCCTATTTTTAGCACTTTTTGAAAGTCTTCGCTCGAACACCCGTTCTAATGAAGCGTTGGGTATCACAGATGTGGTTTAGGCCCCATACATGTTTCGGGAAAGCTTTCAAATATATAGCTTTTCTTTAATGCAGCTTCTCCGGAGCCTCCCGAGACGCTGTACGGTCGCTGGATCAGCTCCATCTGGTGGCTCGCAGTCTTGGTCGTAATGACTGGCTTCACTGGATTTATGAAGGCTAGCACTATGGTGAAGGACGAAGCCAACCGTGTGAACACACTCGAGGACATCCTAGCGAGACCGGATCTGATTCCCTTTACGGTTCTTGGAAGCACAATCGAAAACCTGCTTGCGGTAAGTATAGTCAGCTGGGTGTGGCTCTTCCTTCGACGTTTCATCAACGGTAGAGAATACAGACGACAAAACGGCAAGGAGTCGTGTTGTCTGTTCGTTTAGACAGCGTGACGTTTGTCACTCCATTGAAAGCCTGGTGTCTCCACTCTAGAAAAAAAATTTAGACAGTGCCGTACCACCGCTAGTCTGAAGCCTTTGACCTGGATCACACAGTAGCGATACGTGACCGTACGACGGTCCAGTACTCATTTAGACCAAGAACGACGGACGTGAGAAGATGAACCTAAGACCCCAGGGTTTCTCAGCGCGCGCTTTTACCGCCCAAAATACCAGATCTCAGATTCCTGTTTATCTTGGAGGTAGGAGGCTTCTAAAGGGGACATGACTCCACCAGAGATGAAAACAGAAGTGTGGAGGGAAACGCCCTCAACAATGACTAAGACCACAGCTGTTTTGGTCACCGTTGGCGGCGTGACCCTCCAGCACTTCAGGTTTCACCTCTGATGGCGTCATGTCTCCTCCAGAAGCTTCTCGCCTGCATGGCGTTTATACACTATTTTCTGGCAACTTCCGGTTTCCCCTCATCCACTCACCATGTTCCAAAATGCTTTCCGCGGTTTTGGAATGAACGTGAGCTTGTTTGTGAGATTTTACCTTGTGTCAGCTTAATTTTGGTGTTGTCATGCTAAAGTAAATTCCGCCCAAACGCCCGACACTGTGCTTACCGAAGAACTATATGTGATTGCGAGAAACAGTTATCCAACTCTAACGCGTGATTTTTCTTTGTTTTCCGCGTGGTCAACATCGGTGTCGTTACCGTCGCACATGGGTGGCGATCGAAACATGTTCTGTTCACAAAACGAAGCCGTGTCTATGAAGCAGAGCTCTGCTCGTTACTTGAAAAGTGTAATGGATTACATTTACAAATTACGGAGCCTCAAATGTTATAGATTACCGTTACAAATAACTTTCGCTAAAAAGTAACGGGGTTCCTTACTAGTTACGTTACAACTACTCTCAGGTTACTGTTTTCCGTACAGTTATCGAGGAAACAATTTTGGCACCTTTAAAAAAATGTTCTGCAACACTACTTTTCATTTCTCATACGCCCGTATTCTGGTAGTCCTTGTAAACTTAAAATATTGTATTTAAGAGAAAGAGTGTAGGTGCATCCCGTTCACCTGTAAGCTGACAAGGCACCGAAAGCTGCATCCACACCCGCCATCCCGCTAGCTTACGGCTTCCGGAAATGATCCCTGGAATTTCGGAGACAAAGCTAGCGGTGCGCATGCTACGTAGCAGCGGCTACCTCCGCTACGAGATTCAGAGATAAAGAAGCGATCTACGAAAGCTCCCTTTGGACTCGGGTGTTTCGTCTGTTACTCACAAGAAAAGAAAAACTTTGTTCTAACGTTACAATGTATAGCCAATGCAGAATGTGTGTGCCAGCTTACCTTGATGTGTTTCCATAGATTAGAGCTTGTTCTTCTTGCTGATGACAATGTGTGTTTTTTGACAAGCAAAGTATGCAGTTACGGGTTATCGATCGTTCATCGGTTTTCACTTTCATACCAATATTTGTGGAAGCCAGAGGAAGGGAGGGCATAGAGCGCGAGAGAAGCGGTGGCCATCGGTCTCACAAGACAATAGAGGATCACAGCACTTTTACGCGTTCTCTCTCTCTCTCTCTCTGTCAGCACTCCTTAGATGGCCTAGCCCACTCCCCCCCCCTCCCCCTTTATATTGACCCTTGGCTGTAAATTGAGGAGTGAACTTGACCACCATGGCCAGACAAGTAAGCCAAAAGAAATATCGTCCGTACCCTCAAAGACGATGCTCATAGCCTCGCGCCGGGCGCTTTTCAGCCGTGCCTCAAGAGGCGTGCTAGGATGCAGTAGCGCACATCAAAGACAAAGAGAATATGACCCTCTCGCGCGAGGCCACATCGTCTGTTACGCGAGTTGTGCACCCGCGAATCGAGGGGGTACGGATCCGCGTTTGATATCTGTGCAGGTGGCGGGAGACGTCGAAGAAGTTTGTGGGTTTCCCCCTTTTTAGGGGCACCACTTAGAAACACAGAAGGTTCCTTGGGTCCGGATAAAAACGTGTTTATTGACTCAAACGTCACACGCTTGCCCTGAGGGCAAACAATGTTAGAGATGACGGCGCTGTCTCTTTTGACAGGATCGCCAGTCGGAGTCCGCCCTGCCGCAATTCACAGCATCACGGAGGTGGACGATGAGTAAAATGAAGGAAGGCTCCGTCGAGCAGAGCTTCCCCCAGCGAGAGTCCTGCCCGTTGGATTAGGGCCGTCTTATATAGCCTGCGGGAATGGACGCGCCCGGGGTAGGTCGGATGTAGGTTGGCTCCCCGGAGGGGCGGGACGCGTCCAAGTCATGATCCCGAGGGGTGTGCCTTTGGCAAATCACCCGAGAAGGGCAAGGGAAAGCCGCCCACCAGAGAGTACGGCTTCGCCCTCGCATCCGGGACGCGCCCCCACGTGGCGATGTCCCACGGCCCGCCCGATCTAGGCCTAGATAGGGATGCGGGGAACACGTGGTTCCCACAAGCTGGAAAGGGTGAGACGGTTTAAAAGACAAAAACAAATAAACACGAAGAGCTTTCTCCTGCCCGGAAGAAGAAGTACACGATGGAAGGCTACGGAGAGCCTACTCGACGTTATCTTACTTTATATTTGCCTTTCGTATATTTGTACATGCCTCGCCCGTTTTTCTAGCGGTTCTAGTGACCGGTCATACAAAAAATCGTGTTTTATTTTCCGCTATCCTCCCCTTCCTGAGGTTTTCTATTTTGTTGAACTTGCTTTCTTTATGCTGCTGAATGCTCTGCTTGAATTGCTCCAGTTACTGTATTATGTTCATATTAAAAAAAGTAACGAGTAATTAAAGTAATCAGGTTACGAATATTTTGTAACAAAATTACATAACAAACTGCTTCAGAAAGAAGTAACGTGGCAGTTACAAAATTACTAGAAAAAGTATCGGATTACTTCCCAAGTATGCTCTATACTGACAAAGCCTGACAGATCGCCACCAGAAGCGGCCGCCGAAATTGAAAAGGTAGAGCGGCAGACAACGGATGAGAGGAGAGCCACTTGACGGGCGCCCCGCTGTGGCGAGACGCCAAAACACACTTCTACCGATCGATGGAATGCCCACCCGTGCTCCTCACGTTCCTCGCGCTGCCGCTTCTTTTTTCGTCGGGTTCGAAAAGCATGTTTTGGGTACTGGCCGCTGCAAAAGCTGTGCGCTGACGAACAGGTTCCCCGAGAAATGCTTTGTGCTACCAGATCCTCGCGCTCCAATTTTGCGGCCGGGCGCTCTATGGCTCCATCGTCGATCTGCCAGGCTTTGTGAGTATAGAGGAGGCTATGCCTCGACAAACCTGATGCGAGACGAACGCCTGATTTCCTCTAACTATGCCCGTTTTCACCTTAAGAAAAAAGTGGGTGTGTCCCCCTCGTCGCATGCTTATTGGTCGCATGCCGTCGCACATATTATTCCGTTGTGCAAAGTAGTTCCGATAAAAGTTTGCTCGCTGGGAAGCTAGCGTTATTTAAGCTTAGATCAATTTGTTATTCTCAGTAGGATAAATAATATACCTTCTTAGTACGCGTGTATTCTCGTAATTCAACGCCTCACAAGGTCTCAGGATCGATGTTCGTAGCCAGCCGGCCAGCCGTTGTCGCTCGCCTTCCAAAATGGCGACTCCAACAACTCTGGCTGATCGGTCCGTGTTGTCAGCACTCTTTCCTGAAGACGTTTCCCCTCGGGTGTACTACAAACGTCACGCAAGTGGAAATGTCCTGTCGAGCCAGACAAGGCGGTGTGCTTTGAACGTTTATTCTTGAATGCGGAGGCAGTACCAAGAAATAAATGTGGTGGAAGTCGTCAACTGACTGCCGCCGCAACGGGGATCAGTGTTAGCTCGGTCTGCGAGATCAAGCGTGGCTTCAAACATGCTAACGGAGCTGTGAAATCTCCTTCAAAGAAGCGCCTGGAATTCGTTGAGAAAAGGAAGAGGATTTCAAATCACAACGCGTGCACGTTGACGGCCGTGATAAGCTGCCTGCACAATTTCTTCCGTCGGGGTAGATCCCAACGTTGAAGGAAATTGCCGCTCGTCTCCAAGAAGACGACGTGCTGCCGTCCTGTTCCGGGACTACCCTGTATCGCCTGCTGAAGGACATAGGGTTTCGAGAAACAGAAACATAATCGCAACTCCTTCCTAATTGAGAGAGAGTACATCGTCGAGTGGAGGCGGCGGTATTTGAGGGCAATCGGAAAGCACAGAGCCCAGAACCGCAAGACCTACTTCGAGGACGAGACTTGGGTGAACGCCGGCCTCACAGTTGACAAGGTGTGGACTGACAGCACCATAACGTCAGCAAGGCAAGCCTTCATGTCTGGACTGACGACCGGGCTAAAGGCTCCTTCTGGAAAATGTGAAAGAGTGATTGTCACCCAAGCAGGTAGTGACACTGGCTTCGTGTCCGGCTGCCTGGACGTGTTCCGTGGGAAGAAAAGGAAGACTACCACGATGAAATAGACTCGAACTGGTTTGAAGCATGGTTTCTTCATCGGCTGGACAACATCGAGCCTAAAGCGTAATTATTATGGACAACGCGCCGTACCACAGCAGAAAGGCTGAAGCTGTTCCCACAACTGCAACAAAGAAGGGCGAGATCCAGCAGTGGCTCTCTTCCAAGAACCTAGACTGGACTGCCACAATGAAGAAAAAATACCTTCTGAGCATTGTGGCAACGGTGAAGGATCGCTACACAAAGTACAAAGTTGACGTCAAGGCTACGGACACCGGACACACAATGTTGAGGCTCCCGCCGTACCATTGCGAACTAAATCCCATAGGTTATATGGGCACTAGTCAAGCAGGAGGTCGCCTCCAAGAACATAGCATTCAAGCCTAATGACGCTTAGCGGCTCTTAAGGGAAGCAGTGGACAACGTAACAGCTGTCCACTGCGAAGTTTCGAGAATGTGATGTCCCATAGTCGAACCTCGAGCCAGTCATCATACCCCTCGATGCAAGCGACACAGAGGAGGAGAATGGAGACGACGACGGAGCTGACGACGAGGACGAGGGTGAAGAGATCTTCGGTGTTCAGCCTTTAGAATGGAATTGACCGTGGACTAATGTCCCCCTAGGACATGTTTTCTCCTGAAAGTGGCTAGAACTTCGGACTCTGTTTGTCATACCCCAGAACACAAAGCGGTCCTTTTAAGGACCATTCACACACTGCAAAATCGGATTCCCGACTTCATACACGCCTAACCTCCAGTGTCATGTTGTTGTCGTGATTCTACCTTTCATTACGTAATAGCCTTGTTCATGGCTTCTCGAGGTCTTTTAAATCAGCTAAATGTATTCCACTGCACCGTGAATACCCAGTACAAAGATTCACCCTACAAAAAAAAAGTTTGCAGTCGTACTGCACTCGTTAATTTCCCATCTACAGCAGAGGTGTTAGCGCCATTTTGGTTTCTTGCTTTCTAAACATATATGCATACAATTACACTTTAAGAATCGTTTTCATTCAAGAAAGAAGACGTAGTGTTGGTGGCATGCCGAAAGTGGACCATTGTTCTGCAATGTGATCCTGAGCGTAACATTTCACTTGCTCACCTCATGCATATTCAGTGTCGCTTACACTTCATTTTGAGGTCTAAACATTATGTTCAGCACAGTCTTTCATTGAGAGAGCTCCGTTATTGCAGTGATCAGTGCTCCAGGCGGTTTGTGGGAAAGTAAACTCACAAACTGCCAACCACATGCCTCGGGGTCGCTCTGGCGATAAACGTATCTCACATCCACCATGCTGTTTCAGATTATAATCAGGATATTAGGACAGAATAAACTATGCAAGCTTACGTTCGTGGCTGGTAACAGATCTGATCAATCCCAGTTCATAATGTTTGCGGCGATGTCGATAATGTCATCTGATCTTTTTGCTTTAGTGCTCCATGGTTGCCGTTAAAAACTGTAAATACGCTAAAACTGGCAGGCATTGATTTTTTTCTCGTGGTGTTTTTAAAAAACCGACGGTATAAACAATGTTAGATATACAAGGATATGTTTATTGAAAACCGTTTAAAGAAGCGATGCAAAATTGTGCATAGCATAAGCATGTTTATCAGAAACAAACGCTATTTAACGAGGTATGTTCTAGCTTTTTGCTACTAGAAGATGCTGCAGTTCTAAATTCGTTTTGGTTTCCGTCTCTAATTGTGTATCTCACCACCTCCCGACGGAAAGTGGTGAAGTCTACGCGATATCGCGCCGTTTCATTGGTGGAAACCCAGAACACTCCTGTCACCAGCCGGACTTGTTTTACTTCGGTTCTTAAGGTGAAAACGAGTATAAATGGCTCGCAAATTCTTATCTGTGTATTGAAATGCGGTATTGACACCCACCATGGTCCCATTCGCGACGGCTGCACAATGCACAAAGCAGCGGGGCGGCTTTTATGGGAATCATTATCTTTTTTCAGCATCAACCCAAGCAAAGAAAGAAATCAAGCCAGATTGATCAAAATAGTTTATCTGGGACGCTATGCTTAGGCCAGTCCCCTGCGAGAACAAGCATTGCAGAGCGCTTCCAAAGGCGCGTACTTGCGGCAGTTTGTTGCAAACTAAGTCGGTTGAGAATATCTTCCTCTAAACACCTCTATCAACTCAAAACCACTCGCACTCATAAAAACTGACGAACTCAACGAGCTTCGCTCGTTCAGCCCCCCGCAGACGCCGGCAGCCATATATTTGTTAGCGTTTCAAACCAAACCGGGAGAAGTAATCTCAGAATACATTTGAAAACAATAATGACTATATCTTGTTTATTTGCTTCCCAAACATTAGAATGGACGAAGATACAAATTTACAACCAATCTTTCATACGTCTATCATCTCTCCAGCTAATGAGAAGTAAGCACCTTATAAGCACGTGGTGGGGCTTAGCGGGCTGCGAACCCCACCTTCTTTTCCTAAATTGGGTCTAATAGCGTAAATATTGCGCGAAGAAAGCTTTTTTTTTCGAGGAACAATGATTTAAAAAAAAAACGTCTCCCAATTATACCATTGAAAAAAATTCGCTTACAGTGTTTCTTTTTTTAAGAAGAAGCTGAAGCGGTTTTGTATTTGTGGAAACACACTTAACTCGCCTTCATTTGACCTCCAGGATCTCGAATGTCGAACTTTTTTTAAATATTTGGTGCATGGACGCTGCAGAAAATCATCTTCAAAGTACCGTTTAAGGCCTCTCCTTCCCGGAGCGTAACGTCACAAGGGGAGTTTTCGGAATCCGCTCTCTCGCATCTTCAGCGCCTAACAAAGCTATGCACGCGCACTCTTGGTATTTTCCAAAAGGGCAGAAAAAGACGTCACCACTGGTGCCAGTGGGGGGAATATACCTATTGCTAAATTACCCAACGAGGTAGAGGGGCTGAGAGTTATAAACCGGAAGTTCAGAAGTGGCACCCCCCCTCCCCCGGTGGCCGCCATGTTGTACGCAAAATTGACCACTCGTCACGTGACCTCACAAGAGTCGGGACGTCACCGGTAAAATGGCAGCGCCCAGAGCTGGCGGATGCGAGTTTGTTCGTGCGCGATAGCCGTGATGTGCAGCTACTTTCCGACGACTTCGGGCTTTTTCGTGATTGCTGACGCAGGTATAATGTGAAAATACGAAGGAATGAGACTTTATACCCTTTTTGCGCAAGATCGCTCTGGATCATCTGGATATTAACGCCTGTGAGACAGCATCAGCCGTATCGCCCTACCGGTGCTCGGATTCCCGGATGTATTCGAGAATTAATAGAACTTTGAGCGTTTTTATCTTGAAATTTTCGGATTCTCTTAGCTTTCTTTGAACGTTGGAATGTCTGAGAATCGAAGCGAAAGGAGTACGTCGCGTTAAGGCCTCGAGGAAGTTGTTTTAGGTCTGCGTCACCTAATAATCATAGCAACTTATAGCGAGGAAGCTCCTGCGATCTTTTAACCTTTTTTGCTAATCGACGACTCTACATTCGATCGCAATACATTTTTTAAGTGAACAGCTGGCGTTTGCTTAATTGACGTGTACGCGAACTCTTACAAAGCATTCGAAACAATCATTCGAAAAAAGGGTTTATTACCTATGTTCATAAAACAGTGTATTTGTCCCCTTGGAACTCAAAACACAGCAAGTCTTCACATTTTTGATTGATCAGTGCACAAAATGTTGCATTCGATGTCCCTTAGAAATTAGTATTAGTAGGTTCTTTACCTTGCCGATCGGTATCAATAGTCCACAGTAACCTACATGTGTACGATTACACCCCTCTTAGATGGTTGTCTAATCCATCATTCTAACATCTAGAATCTTTGAAAAAAAAAGCAGCCCCACCCTTTAGAGGTCCAGAGATAGAACTACACATATCAGCAATTCGTTAAATAAATGTAATGCAACTCGGAAATAGAAGATTAACTGCTCACTTTTTTTCTTTCGTAGGATTTATTGCAGCAATAATTTTTTTCATCAAGAGTGCACTGTATCAGTCGGTCAATTATTTACTTGTTCTAATTACCTGGACAAGGGGACTCATATTTGCGTTCATTCCTTGCCCAAAGAGCAGTCTTGTTGCAAAATGTCGACTTCCATTCCTTTCAGTCTCTTCCAATAAACGTTTTTCAAAAGTGAGTTCTGCCTATAATTTGTTCCACCGTAACTTGAAAAGAGCAACCCCCTCAGCCCCCTCGAGGCAATCAGAGAGACGGAGTGAAGGTACGAGTCAAATCTGTGCAGATGAGCACTCTGACGATATGTTGTCATGTGCCTCTCTCCAAGGTGCATATTGACTGACCGAGACTGTAGCCTTCGCCGTTTGCCGAATTGTGATGAAACGAATTACAGTAGCTACTACTCTAATTACCCAAGGCCCTCATACTTTGTGCATTTGTTCGACAAGAATGTTACGTCAGCCATCACTCTGAACTCGGCTCAGCGCCTATTGGACTGGAATGCTGCATTAGCGTTCGACGTGAACTGGGGCCCATTTGTGTGCTTTACGCTGAAAAAAAAAAATGCTGAGAGTTGTGTTGCTTGGTGGGGTATTGCGAAGGGTCTATTGTGTCATACGTATAGGAAGTGTGTTTCTATATAACAATGCATCAACACATACTATTAAACGAGATGCTCACAGTGCATTTGTTTTTGTAATTAACAAGTTACAGCAATAATTATTTCTTACGGGTGTAATATTTATTATCGGTAGCTGGGCCCGTCCTGTGCTTATTAATGTCAGTGAGCTTTGATGTTATTATCATGCGTGTAGTTTTACAGTTTTACATATCCGCTCTGCAATGCCTACAGAGGCCCTTGAAGGGAATAAAAATAATAAACAACATTTTCACATCACTGGAGTTGGTTTTCGGATGCGCCACATGTTCAGAAGAAGTGGATACAGTGCAGCCCAATGCAACCAGTCTGCCAGTCTGGTATGTACTAATAATTAATATTGGGGGGTCAGAGATGCGAGTGTCCTCAAAAGGTCCAGCACGTGCGTTGAACACAATTTTTTGTATATAGACTTTGAATTCGTAAAGGCGAGCAGATATGTTTATTTGGTCAATGTATCAAATATGTTTATTTCCACTTGATTACATAATTATTGGTTCTTTGCAAATGGTTCCATATCAAGTTCTCTCTGCGACAGTGTCGTGTCAGGCGTTCAGTTGTAGTAGCTGTGCTCCTTGTCGGATGACTCTCCTGGCACGTCGGTGTTCAGTTTGGTCGAGTGGCAACTTTGACCGACAGATGCCGTCTTGTAATCATACGTCATGTGCGGCCACTGACATCTGATGCACTGAAGCATGTGGGTCGCCTGTCAATACCGCCCGGTCAGGCCGAGTTCCATTCGCCCCAAGGAAGTCACACGAGGGAGCGCTATCATGAAGAAAGGTTTAATTGCTACTCATGTTTTATGCTGAGGAGGGCCAAGGCTGCCGTGTGGTCCGGGTCTCTGTTTGTGGTCGCTGCCTCGCACCGGCTCTTCCGTCTGTCTCTGCCTTCGGAACTGTCCCTGTCCTCGCGCACACCCCACGAGCCTCGCGCCTTCTTCCCCTTCCTCACTGCGCTGTCCCTCCGCGAGCCGTGCGGCTCATTGTCTCCCACACTCCCCTCCCCTCAAGCCTCAAACTCCGGGGGGGGTCCGAAGCATCCCGAGTCCCTGGACCGTCCGCCAAGAACTCTTGCAGCTCGCCCATCTCTGCGTCGCTGGTGGTGGTGGACGCGGATGTTGCCGCAGCCGTCGAACGGGGGGAGGCACCGGTGGGAGCGGTGCGTGTTCGGGGAAGAGGCCGAGCGCCGGGTCTTCGGCGGCGGCTCCGTCGACGAAAGAATCTGGCCCGTCGGTAGCATACGGAGTCGCTGGATTGTTGGCGAAATACTCCTCCAGCTCATTCATCTCTGCGTCGCTGGTGGTGGTGGACGCGGATGGGGCCGCAGTTGTCGAACGGGGGCCGGTACTGGTGGGACTGGTGTGTGTTCGGGGAAGGGGCCGAGCGCCGGGTCTTCGGCGACGGCTCCCTCGACGAGCAGTTGGTCGGGAAGAGGACTCCGGCTTCCCGTAGCTTGGCTGAAGCCGAGAACCGCAGGAGCTAGGAGGTCTGGCCGATCCCGGCGAAGCAGTTGTACTGCCTCTACGATGCCGGCGGGGCGGCCCATGTTTTTCAGGAGGTCAGTGTGTCGGCGGCTGGCCTCGTGCGTGTTCTGGTGGACCACCGGGACCTGGCACAGCCAGCAGGCGTCTGGGTTGTCGTCGGGTAGCAAAAAAACGGGCAGCGTATGCCCCCGGAAGGGCTGCGGGACTTGGTTGTCCGGTTGAATCGGGTTCGGTCTGGGCTGGTTCCGCCAGCGCACCCTCGACAGAAAGTGGACGGCTTCTTGGCCCTCTTGGGCCGTCCAGGTGGCTACCGTGTGTCGGCGGGGCTTGCGCCGAACATGGTCTCCAGGTACAGGCAGGCCCTCTCCGCTCCGTGGGGTGGAGTCTCGTATGGCCGCCTGGTCCCTGGGATTTCCCCGGTACTCCGCGTCTCCGCCGCCCTGCCTTCGTTGACGTGGTCGACGTCGGGATTGCTCACCCCGTCTCTGCCAATTAGGTTGACCACCCTGACGGTTGGTCCGCCTTGCTTCTTGCCAACCGGGTTCACCACCCTGTCGGTTGGTCTGGCCGTTCCCCCGCCAACGGGGTTGACCACCCTGTCGGCTGGTGTGGCCGGTCTCCTGCCTAAGGGGTTGACCACCCTGTCGGCTGGTCTAGCCGGTCTCCTGCCGAACGGGTTGGCCACCCTGGCGGCTGGTCTGGCCGGTCTCCTGCCGAACGGGTTGGCCACCCGGTGCGTTCGGCTGACTGGTCCTCTGCCGGAAGGGTTGACCACCTTGGGAGTTGGTCCGGCTGGCTCCGCCGGCATTCCGGGAGGTGGAAGGTCGCCCTCTTGGATGGCGCCGCCCATTCTGGTCCCTCCAGGGGGGGGGGGCATTTGTGGACAGAACAAGCTCTATTAACATCTTGCAGAGATTAGATCAAATTCTAGGCCGCAGATGATAGCGCCGCGCAGAGCCCCTATCAGATCTTTCACCGACGGGTTCGTGCACTGTTCACGGTCGTCCGGATTGCAAAACCCATCTGGACAATGTGTTCGTCCCAGTCCCTGTGTCTTTCTGTTAGCTCCGGAAACCAGCGTCCTCCAGCGGGTGTAACTCCACCCATTTTGAGAAATGATTGGTTATTACCAATAAGTACTGGTTCCCACGGGGACTTTTTAGTAGTGGGCCGATGATGTCGCAAGCAACCATCTCCCACGGGTAGTGACTCACTACAGGCTGCGTCAGGCCTGGGGGCTTTCCCCTCGCGGCTTCGCTCTCTGGCAGGCTGGGCAGCTACGGGCGTATCGGAGTGTGTCCTGTCTCATCCCCGGCCAGGTCGCGACGCGACATAACTTATGAAAAGTCTTGCTGCCGCTGCCATGACCAGCCAGAGCCGAGTCGTGGAAGTATCCGATGAACCGCCTCCGTAGCCTCCTAGGAATCACCACCCTGAACGGAGAGTCGTTCCCTTCCTCGTCGTCGATTGTTGGGATGTAGCAGAGCAATGAGCCGTCTTGGCCCAGCAGGTATGAATCAATATGTTCGTTAACTTGACCGCCAGCGTTCCCGGTGTTGCTTGCCATTTCCGCAATTTTCCCCAACACCCGCTGACAAAAACCATCTGCCTTTTGGGCCTCAACAAGCTCTTCCTTGCTCACCACTTCACCCCAAGCCACGATCCTTTGTTCCCTCGTGCGGCCTCCTAACACTGCGACGAGCTCCGGTTGCACCGATTCCTCCCCGCTGTCTCGCTTATGAGCGGCCGCGCGGGAAGCTCGTCTCTCGCCAGTCCCTGGTTGCGTCTCCTCCTTCCAACCACTATCATGGGGCGCCCGAGAAAGTGCGTCTGCAACCTTGTTGGTCGAGCCCTTGCAGTCTACTCGCGCAGCTGACGTTTGCTCCTCTCGTGACCCGGCGAGTGAGCGTTCTATGTCCTGACCGAAACTTGGTGGGACGGCAAAGGGTATAAGGGGAGTCAACGGATTATAGTGGTACCCGTTATTCTTCAAGTCTATGATAATCTCCTCCCGGCAGACGAAGTCCTGTCCTAAGATCACAGGAATTTGCATGCCTGGCGGATAGAGAAAACGCTGCCTCCTTCGTCTGCCGTCGAGGCTAAGGTGAAGGCGTATTGCGCTTTGTGCCCTAGCCGATCCTGCTGCTAAACGCAGCGTGGTGGAAACTTCCCGCACGTGAAGTGCTCTTCGGCGACAGTCTTCATAGACTCTGTCGCCGATTAGGGAAAGGGTTGAACCGGTGTCAATTATACTTCGTTTCAGCTTGGGTCCAGACGCAGCCGATGCTACGAGCGCGAGCGTGTGGCCCTGAACAGTGATTGCATTGCACGAGCGCGCGTGCTTGGCAGGGACGCTGAAAGCCCGGAGCTCGCGCTTGTAGCATCGCCTGCGTCTGGACCCAAGCTGAAACGAAGTATAGTGCGCAGTAAATGTTACCACCGATCTCAACGCGCACGTACGGCCCCTTCTCAGATGTCAAACCCTGAGTCCGACATGCCGACGGGGCAAACACCAACCTGTCGCTGACCGCAACTCCAGCCCCGTTGACAGACTGATGAGGGGCCTCGGCAGCGGCCGGCAACCGCGAGTCGGGAAGTCCAATTAGTGGCGCCGGCCTCTCCCGTTTCCCTGAGACCCATGGGGGGAGCTGCCGTCCATGTGCACTGACGCTTGATATGCCCAAGCTGATGGCATTTATAGCACCTGACCTGTCCCCTGCCATTGTGTGCTGAGCGTCCGCCGCTACCATCACGCGATGCAGTGTCGCGCCGAGGGTCATTGTAGTTCCCGCGACCCTCGTAATGATTCGCGACTCCGCGGTGGTCGGCTGCGCCGCCTCCCCTACGGGGATGCGCCCTGGAAGAGCCCGCGTTGGCTGCTCTGCGCCTCTGTTCAAAAGCGAAGGGATCTAAGGCGCGGGGCACAGCAGTTTCGCCACTCCTATGTCCTGTAACGGCCACGTACGGCGTACGTGAGTCGTCGCAAGCTCCCGCGCCTCGTCCTGTCCAGGCGCAACCCGGCTCCAGAGATTCCTCTGCGCGTGGAGGGAGGCGATACGTCAACTCGGCGAGCAAGCTCGCCTGAACGGTGCGCGCCTCTCTGGCAAGTGCTTCAGCAGATCACGTGCCAGTGGGTTAAATCTAGGTGACACTGACGGATCGCCCTCTGCCATGTACGCAGAAGGCTAGCGCAGGTCCTGCTCTGAGGCACATCTCGGCACAGCTCGTGACTTAAGAGCAGCGCTGAGCTGGAGCTGCGCTCCTAGGTACAATAGCTACCTTCTCCGCGTCTGACGCTGTAGGTTCGGCTCTAGAGTAGAGCTCCTGGAGAGCGCGGATGTATTCTACGAGGCTCTCGTCCGGATGTTGAGTACGGCTGGCTAGCTCATCTCTGATCCGCATCTCATAGTCGGGAGGCAGAAATTCCTCTCTGAATCGTGCCCGGAAATCTGCCATTGAAAGGAACGGCCTCTGCATTCGTCTCCAACGCGCTGCGTCACCCGTCAACGCGATTGGGACGATCTGTATCAGGGCCGTTTCATCCGACGCGCCCAACGCGGCAATGTACGCGTCTAGGTCCTGCTGGAAATCGTGAACCGATGCTGCGTCGGAGTAGCCCGAATAGGTCGGCGTCGGCACGCTCAACCGCGGGCGAGGCACGGGCGTTGGCGCGGGATTCGCCACCCCTGGGGCCAAACCCATCTGTCTAGAAAACGTCGCGAACATCGCCGTCATGGCGTGCATTAGTTCGCTGACGTCTCCCGTGTTCACCGCTGGAATTGGGGGCTCTAGCGCTGCCGCAACGCTCGCTTGCCCACTCGTGCCTTCTCCCGCGTCCGAGTCAATATCCGCCACTGACTGGGTTGAGGCCTCGGAATGGGCGGCCTTATTCCGTAACCTGGACATAGCGGCAGAACGTTAAACACTGGTGTCCAGCGGAGTAACAAAAAATTCAAATGTGAAAAACAAAGGAAACCTAAATCTAGAAATCGCGATTCGTGGGACTCCTTGGGAGCGAACAGAAACAACGGCAGACTGATCGGGCCCCACGTTGGAAGCGCCAGTTATGTGGGTCGCCTGTCAATATCGCCCGATCAGGCCGAGTTCCATTCGCCCCGAGGAAGTCACACGAGGAGCGCTATCGTGCAGAAAGGTTTAATTGCTACTCATGCTTTATGCTGAGGAGGGCCAAGGCTGCCGTGTGGTCCGGGTCTCTTGCGTCTGTCTCTGCATTCGGACCTGTCCCAGTCCTCGCGCACACCCCACGAGCCTCGCGCCTTCTTCCTCTTCCTCACCGCGCTGTCCCTCCGCGAGCCGTGCGGCTTATTATCCCCATCAAGCTGCAGAGCTGGCTTCTAATCCGCACATTTTCCTGGAAGGTTTCTGCGTCAATGCAGCAAGCTTGGGCATATATTGCTTATGTGGCTGTGCCTTTTGCTGTACCATTGACCTGATGGCTGGCAACAATGTTTGTTTGCTGTCCCAGCCATTCCACTTCCATTTCGTAATGGCGATTTTTCTGCATCATGCGACCACTGCAACTTGTGTAAGTCTCATGTGGCAAAGCGAAGTCGGGTGTTGCTTGGTGTCCACTTTTGAGAACAACCAACCATTATATTTCTTCAAGTCACTCAGCGAAATTCTCCCTCAAATTGTGTGCTTTGTGGCGTGGACACAGATAATTGGTGTCAGCAAATTATTAGCTATTGTCCTTGGACGACAACCGACACCAAATCAACTGTCATTGCATTGCGGCTCACCTGCTTCGTCGTGCTTACCTCCCGTCGAGGTGATGGGGATCAGGAGCTTTGGGGTAATGTCGGCACCAGGGATAAAGGCCACCGAAGATACTCCTCAATTTCCTGCGGACGCTCCTCAGGATGTGATCGAGGGTCGTTCGGCACGAACCCTTGCAGGCCACTTCATGGTACGGGCACCTCCAGTAGGCATGGTCGGCCTCATGTAGTGGTAGCAGAGTGGTTTTCGGTTGACCATTCGCGGCACCTCCGATTTCCTCGGTGTACTTTCTTCAGCGCGGACCTACACTGGTTCTTCCCGATGTCGGGAATGCTTCGGCGTTGGGGTGTCTTGTTGAATAGGCATTGAATACTAACGGGTAGCCGGTGGCGGTCGTCGTGACTTCGTGGCAAAAGTCGCCCTCGGTTTGTCAGATGCCGCTGTGCTCGAAGAAGTCTCCAGTTGAAATTGCTGTCGAACTTGTTCCGAAACAATCTCGGCAATCAAAATAAAAGCCGGGCAACTTATGGCAGGAAGCAGCTTCCTGATCTCCACCCAGACAAAGTCGTAGATGCTTTGGAGGCTGGCGTCGAAGTTGCAGCCGAACGTTTCGAGTGTCAAAACGCTGGTAAGTTGTTGATAGCGACAGGCTCGGGCCTGCAGTGTACATTCAATGTTGGAAGTCTCGGTTATATGAACTTTTCGACTGTTGTCGTATGGTTGCCGACAAGGCTGCCGAAAATGGTGTCCCTCACATGTGGGACATGGAATTCTTAGCTTCTTGTCTTGTGTAGCATCAAGGTTGGCGTGGGTGCTCGATCAGGCGCAAAACATCCTCCACGAAGCGCTCTCGTTGGGGCCGTGTACTGGACAGAATCAAGAATTCGGCTCTCTCTCGACAACGTTGGCTGATGAACGTGCACTTCAGCTCGATCTTGCGAACTTCCCACGACGTTAAGAAGTATTCATGGTTTTCAAACCAGTGCCTGGCAGTTTCTTCCACGAGAAGTATAGGTTCTGCAGGATCTGGTTGTCTGTCCACCCATTGTGGTGGGCGACACGGTCATATTGTTCAATCCAGCCCTCGACGTCTTCATGCACCTTGCGTGAAAGGGCGTCGGAGTGTGAGGTGCGACGGGCATGCAAACAATGGTAGGAGCGGACGTGGCTTGCTGCTACAGGTTTGTCATTGTTGGCTTATTCAGCTTATGTTTTTCTGGCAGGAGACAGAATTCCGGTGGTTCTTGCTGGTAGCAGCGACTGCATCGGATTTCAGCTTCTTCGTGGTGTATTTCTTAGATTCGTCCTTGTGGTACTCGCTCGTCTTGCGGTTTAAAGGGACGCTAATCACAAGACGAGCGATAACGGGACGCGGGATAGTCCGCCACCCGTGTTCCGTTATCGGGCATTTCGGCTGGGGAGCCACCAGGGTGCACACAGAGTGGAGGGCTATGGGTAAAGTACCCAGCACCTCCACCAGAACATACGATGACAGCTGAGCATGGCCTGGAACGTTCTAGAATAGTAAATATTGATAGAAGATAGGACTGGAGTAAGCATCCATGACAATATAACAAAACTCACAAAAGAGAGACTACCCGGACCACTAAAGAAGCTGCATTGCTTTAGTGGCATTCTGTCCAAATAAATCCTCTCCTTCGGTGTTCGGCGTCTACCGTCGACGAACTGAAGTGAAATGGATGTGGGACCACTTTTCTGGTAATGAGCCGCTGCCGACTGTCGACGCAAAGCGGCGTGAACAGGTGGATTGGGTAGGTAACACGCGCGATGAAATATACATACAACTAGCGATTCGCGTAACGAGTGATGATGAAACGTTTGTTTCGACTAAACGTGCGACAGACCAGCGAAATCAATACCAACTGCAACACCTGTGCTCCGTGAAAGTGCACGTCTACGCCGGGACCGTTTGGGAAGCAGCACAGCATCATTTAGCACGGCACGGGAACTACCAGCTTCAAGGCAGCTCTCCGGTGCGCCGCACAACCAAAGGGAGCATTTGGTCATTTGAACGAAGAGGCACCGCGAGTGCACACTGCCAAGCACGACTCACGAAATTTCCGTCGTTAAACTATGTATCCAAATATATTGCACACGCTTACTGCAGACCTCGAAGATTCCGATGGTCAACGAGAGCACAAAAACGTCATCTTAAAATTTATCCTAGCGGTTTTCGAATCAATCAAAGGTCCGAGCAATGTAGGGCCGATTGTTTCTTTCGTGGTAATATCCCCGTCCGTCACCAGCGAAATGCACACCGTTCCTCTGCATTTTTCACGTTATACCTACGTCAGACACCACGCTGAACTCTGAAGTCACTTTCGACCGGCCTCCCTCCGCGTCTCAATTCAACTCGCCAAGTGGTCGAATATGCGTACAATGGCAGCGGCCTTATGGGGGTCACTCTCGAGTGCAGACCGGAACCCCGGTTTATCGCTCTAAGCCCCTCTACCTCGTTGAAATCACCCAAGCATCAAGAAGAATGCAGGGAATGATGTTCCACGCGTCACGCGTGCTGGCGTCTGCAGCAGTAACTGTTCTAAATCAAAAGCCCAAAACAAATGGCATCTTGCACGTGCGTTCCTCAACGCTTCATTTTTGGTATTTACTTTGAATCTTTTGAACGGGGAAAGCGTGCGCGTGCGGCGCGTAGAACACCAGTCCCTGCATACTTTTTGATGCTTGGGTAATTGACCCCGTAAGTGATTACGTCACAACATGGCGTCTGGTCCAAACAAACCGTTGCTAGGGACGTTGATTGGACTAATGGATGGAGACTCCACATGAGGCTAGATTTTTGCTTACAACTAAGTAAAAAATTTTGTAAGTAACCTAAGTTCTTGATATCTAATTACGAAGATGTTCTTGTCGTCTCAGTGTCGTATTGCAACGATGAAAGCCATTTCTGAAGTATTACACTCGATTTGCTCTGGTAGCAGACGACACGATAGATTCGCTGGCCTCTGTTGCAGCGGGCGTTTTCATTGAATTGTGTCGTTAACGAGCGACAAAACCAAGTGCATCGCCATGGCCGTAAAGGCCTCCGCAATGTGCGTTTTTTTTTCTGTGAAGAACCCAGCTTAGTTCAGAGGGATAAAAAGTGCTGTAAAATCAAACCACGCCGTGCAGATCAGTTACGACATCGACCTGAAGTGCATTACCAGCGTAGTGCAGGCCAGCATGAGAAACAAATCTTACGCCGTCGAGGTATGCCGTTTAATATTATTATTATTATTATTATTATGCTGTGCTTCTTTTAGATATATCTAAAGCCTTTGATACCGTTAGCCATTCAATCCTTCTGAAGAAGCTTTATAGCTATGGATTTCGTGGTCCGTTTTTTTCTTTCTTTCAAACTACCTTTCAGGTCGCTCACAACTTGTAACTACGCTAGGGCATGGAGCCCGCGAACAACATTAAGGGCAGGCGTACCTCAAGGCTCCAATCCTATCTCCACTCCTATTTAATTTGTTTGTTAATGACATTTCTACTTTTCTTTCCCAAGCCAAACTTTATCAATATGCAGATGATACTGTAATTGTTGCCCGACATATTAACTTCGAAGATGCTGCCTGCTCACTGCAATACGCTGCAACAGTAGTCATGGATTGGTTTCAACGAAATCCTTTGGACGTTAACGTAAACAAGACTAAACTTATTTGTTTTCATAATCCTCTTAAATATGTTTGTCTTGATTTCCTTTCTTTTACATAACTCAAACTGTGTATCTTGCAAGTATGCTCCTTTAGTTTTTGTTGAATCTGTAAAGTACTTAGGAATTTTATTTGATTGCGGTTTAACTTGGAATGCTTAACTCACGTCCCTCTGTAAAAAATTAAAGTACTTGTTGTCTGCTATATAATACAAAATCACTTATGCCTCTCTCAGTTCGCAGACTAGTCACCCATGCTCTTGCATATAGTGTGCTACGGTATGGCGTTACGGTGTTTGGAAACTGTTCCGGCTTCTGGCATGAGAAAATTGACTGCATTTTAAAAATATTTTGAAAAGTGTTTCTTATGGCATGCAACTTCCCGATGGTACTGATCTCTTTAAACATTTACAATTTTCCTGTCTCCGAACACTTTTTATTCAAACTGTTGTCTTACGTTACTTTGGACAGACCAATTCAAGAGAAAAAACGTTGCTCTTCGTTCGCTTCGTTTTCAGAAACTTTCGAGATACCTTTGCCCGAACAAGATATGGACGGTATCACGAGAATTTTACGTGCCTGAACTTTAATAATCTGCCTTCTGAAATTCTACAAGCAAATTCACTGCGTCAACTGAAGAGAATGCTGAGACTTCACCTACTGGGATGAGATGTCACCTAGCGTGTACCTATTTGTAAGGATGTGTGTGTATGTGCATAGTTACTGATTCAGTTTTGTACATTCTAAACTTTCTCAGTTTGTTCGACTGATGTGTTTGTGACGAACTTTACACTGCTTTGTTCACGGACATATACATTTTTTTTCTGTAGTTTTTTGGGCGGCATCACACAAGCCATTTGTTGGCTTTGATTGCCCCCTATTGGAAAAACCAGCATGAAAATCAAACTGGCCAAGCTGGTAACTAAGCTGGTCAATGTGGTCAATATGGTAGTCAAACTGGTTTAATTGGCAATCAAGCTGGTTTAAGCTGGGCAAGCTAGAATTTAAGTTGGTCAGTCTGGTTTAAGTGAAAACCAACATGGTTCTAACTTAGAATCTGGTTTTAGATTCAATCTGGTGTAGCTGGGAGCCAGTCTGGTCCTAACTGGTCAAACTGGTTTTCCATGGAGCCAATGTGGTCAAGCTGGGAGACAAGCTGGTCATGCTGGGAGACAAGCTGGTGAATCTGGTCGAACTAATAATCGTGGTGGTCAAGCTGGTCTTGCTGGGAGTGCGATGCCAAGGTCGGCTAGAGATAGCCGAAGTGACATTGCTGGGAGCGCGCGCGCCAAGGTCGGCTAGGCTGGAACGAGGCCACGTCCTGTTCTTTGTCCTCTCGTTTTTGGTAGATGACCAGGCGCGTCAGGCGCGCTGCAAGCTACCTTTGTGTGCGAGAAAAGAGAGAGAGAGTGGTAGAAACGGAGAATTTGAGACGCGTTTGGCTATCTTCGGCAGATTTTCGAAGGGACGGCTGTGTGCGCGTTGTTTGGAGACTACTTGAACAACGGTGCAAGCGAAGCGGGATTTGAGGAGACAGCGAGTGGAAGTCCGTTCAGTGCGGGAAGATGTCGGGCGTCCCGACTGAGGCGTCGCTTCGTGTCTTCGAACGTGTGTGTGCTCGTGAATGACGGCGGTGCCGAGGAGTATCGCCAATGCCATCGAAGCCACACGGATTTCCTCGCCTCTGCCGACCACGCAAGTTGCCGCTTCGCCCCCATCACTGCAGCGCATTCTTGTATGCTTTCATGAATGTGTCCTGAATACAAGTTTATTATTATTATAATTATTATTATTATTATTATTATTATTATTATTAGTATTATTATTATTATTATTATTATTATTGAGGTTGTCAGGTTGTTAAAGAATTGCATGTCTATCGCCATTTTGCAGTATTTTTTTTTCACTTGGTGTACATCAAATATCGTGGATGTGCTCTTTTGATGAAGATCTCTATCGAACCCGCGATGGGAGTACAATCTGTAATAAACTCACCTTACGTTTTTTTTATCCAGTTATTTCGTGCTTTGGGGTCTTGTGGAATTCTGAAAAAACTGCAAGAATCTTTCTCCACGCGATGGTTACAACCAGGTACGAAGCACCCTCCCGTAGCGCGAGTCCGCAAACAAAATTTGATATCGAAACCGATCGACTGAAGTGTTTTTTTCATGGGTGCAATGCGATCTTTTAGCAGACAATCAACTCGTTCGACTCCGGGACTTTCGATAAACCATATTTTGCATCGCACCTTACTATGAATTCTTATCAGTGTCTGAAACTCATTATATTTCAAACAGATGCAATATCAGAATATCGTCTTTATTTACATGAATCAGACGCCGGCGCCGGCTTGGCCGGCGGGCGTGTGGCAGACGGCATACTTCTTGCATTCGTCGTCTGCTGCAGGCATCTTGAGGACCGGAAATTGCAGTCGTGTATATTTCAGAAACAAGCGATACCGGCACACGTCTGTCGAACTCCTGATTTTTGAACGGTCGGGTTTTCGTAGCGAAACCTAGCCACATGTATTTGTCCATAACAACGACCCTAGACACGGTTAGTTTGAACCCATGACGTCACACTTACAGAGTCTCGTAAGCGGCGCTGTGGTCGGCCTTCCACGATTGGCGGAATGCTGACTATGACGTCAGCAAAGGATTTATCATCGACGGAAATAAGAGGAATGTAAGAACTTTAATTTTGACGGTGTTGGCAGTATTGCTTTGAGAGCGCAATCATTTCAAGCTTCCACTATGCTATTCATAAACACCTTTCGAACTTGTTGTTCGTAAGGTAATGACGTCACGAGAGGGAACCATAGGAGGGCGCCACCAAAACATCTCGCCGCTAATACCTATAGACCTATTGCTGTCTTACCCAAGCATCAAGGAGAATGCAGGGATTGGTGTTCCACGCGCCGCACGTGCTGGCCTCAGCAGTAGTAACTTTTCCAAGCAAAAAGCTAAAACAAATGGCATCTTGCACGCGCGTTCGTCAATGCTTTCTTTTGGTTATTTACTTCGAATCTTTTATACAGGAAAGGCCTGCGCGTGTGGCGCGTGGAACACCAATCCCTGCATTCTCCTTGATGCTTGGGTAAGACAGCAAATGGTCTATTGGCGACGTGAGCGATCGAATGCGTCGCTGTAATCGGCCCTCCTGGATTGGCCGAATGCTGACTATGACCTCAGCAAAACATTTCTCATCGATGGAAATAGGGTTAGTGTGAGAACTTCAGTTTTGGCGGTGTTGGCTCTGTTGGTTTCAGAGGAGGTTTCACAGGAGGGCGCCACCAAAACATCTCGCCGCCAATACCTGGCAATCTTGCGATTGCACGCGCAGCCCTCAATGATGTACACGCGCTTGGCGGCCGAAATATTCTCTTATGACATAACGACTGGTCGGAGGTTTTTCGTGTTTTCTCGTGTTTAGTTAATCTTGGGGAAAATGAACATGATATTCAGATTTACGGGGTAAGACTACGCAGGAATAAACCTCTAGCTCCTTTTTGAAGGAAGTGTTTCAGCTTCCCTTTAAGGAGCAAAGCGAAAACTAGAATGTGTGTGTGCGCGTGTGTGTGTAAGTGCGCGCGCGCGCGCGCGCGTGGTGGTGTGTGTGTGTGTGTGGTGTGTGTGGTGTGTGTTGTTGTTGTGTGTTGTGTGTGTGTGTGTGTGTGTGCTGTGTGTGCGTTGGCATGTGTTAAATTTACTGTTAATGTGGTTCTCCATTAACAGCCATTGCAGAGTGGAATCGATGTAAATTATACAGAGAAAATAAACATGAGCTTTTAAAAGGCGGTTTAGGAAAATGTGTTGTTAAGCGCAGCGGTGAAACGTTCGATGGAAGACGGCGTTGCAATATCATTTTCAAGAAAATTCCAATATTTTATTGCCTGTGGGAAAAAATAATATTTGAAAACGTTGTTTTTAAATTTGTGTTGCTTTTTAGTTCTGGTGTGGTTGATCCTGATCAATCCGGTGGATGAACAGGTGATATAATTTTCAATATTAATAATAAATTTGCAATGGAGGAATGGATACAAATCTTTTATTATATTTATTGTTGCCCTAGCTGCTAACG
This sequence comes from Ixodes ricinus, assembly GCA_037355805.1. Taxonomy (NCBI): domain Eukaryota; kingdom Metazoa; phylum Arthropoda; class Arachnida; order Ixodida; family Ixodidae; genus Ixodes; species Ixodes ricinus. Next base: position 29,211 of record JAZHYW010021887.1, read on the forward strand.
GTTGAATGTTGCCTTGTTTAATTAAGTGCGATACAGATATGCTGTTACTAAATGTGTTGACAATGAATATAAAAGCGTTTTTTTTTTAATGCCTTCCTGTTTGTTTAATCCTTCTGCCGTGTGGGGAAACCAAATGGCATTAGCGTATTCCAGCACAGGTTCGTTTAAATGTAAAAAGCGCGTTTCTAGCCTTGTATACAACATTGTGAATATGTCGGCTCCAAGTTAGTTTTTTATTAAAGATAGCGCGAAGATATTTCTAATGGTCTACATTTGGTATTTTTCTTCCGTTCACTGAATAGTTACATTTTATGGGATTTTTTTCCAAGTTGTGGACATCGCTACAGTTTTGTCATAATTTATTTGCATCTGCCATCTGCTTGCGTATTCCTCTATCTTTCGTAGGAGCACAATTAAGCTTTAATTGATCCTGCTGGGATGATATCTCGAAATAGAGAACGCAATCATCTGCCAAAAATGTTTAATTGGTACCTCTGTGTCTTTTGAAATATCGCCAAAAAAAATAGAAATGGACCAAGCACCGATCCCCGAGGCGCACCTAAGCTGACAGGAAGTTGTGCGGAGGATTCTCCTTAATTTCGACATATTGAGAACGATTATTGAAATTGAAAGCAAGCCAATTTATTAGTTGTTCGTTTTTGAAAAATGATGTGAGCCTGAACAGAAGTACGTTTTAGCGCTCAAAAGCAAGGACAAATAGACGAGAATCAGACACCACAGTACGCTACTAACAACTGATTTATTTACATGAAACGACACTTATATACCATCTGAGTTTCTGATATCGCCTCATCACTAGCCAACCCGATGCCAGGCTGGCTGTGTGTGGTTGGCGATTCAGGTGAGCCAAATGTACTGTTACCCCACATTGCGCAAGCGTTTTACAACAACCACGAACGTTTCAATCTAACAAAATCTCGTGTTGAAACTCAACAATAGTTTCTTCTCAACGTTGTTCTTCGCAAGACGAGCAAGTGAAGAGGAGGTAGGGCGCTTGGAAGGTCAGTTTTAAAAGCTACAAGTCCTTCATCGTGAAGGTTAGATTGGTGGTCCAGTTTGAAGGCGGGTCACAAGGGGAGAAGGAATAAAGGTAATTTTTTTGTATCTTTCAAGTGACTAACGTTCAGGATACAAGGGTACGTTCGCTGCCTGGTAATCTGTTCTTTTGCTGTAACTGTAGGCCTCTGTGGACGTTCAGTGATGGCTGTAGTCGGCCTGGGTGTATGAGGATTCGTGAAAGCAAGGAAAGTAGCTGAGTTTGAAACGTCGTTCTTTGTGGGTATTTTCCTTCGGCTAAAAGCTTTTCTTTTAGTACCGCAGGCTCGGGCATTCAAAAGAATCGATGTCCACTAGATCTCATGCACCTGACTGTTACCAAGTGAGGACTACGCGAAATAAACCATAATATAAGTAACAAAAAAGTTAACGAGATCCTGCTCTTCGTAAAGATACTGATTTTATATTTTGAGATTTTCCTTCTTAGAAATAAAATAAAAATTACCACACTGGACGAAAAAAGGAACGCCGTTCCTTTCTCCGTTGCAGTAAAAGTGCAACGCGTTCCCGTTCCAGTTCCACCGATGCAGAATGGAAGGGCGGCGTTCCTTCGTTTCCCCTTTAAAGAAACGCGTTCCAGGAACGCTGCTTCTTGGAACGCCGTTCCGTACAACACTGGCTCAGACAATGTCACCTGACCTTCCAATTGGACGGGTCGACGCGCGGAACGTGAAGTCGCGTGGCCTGAATGGACCGCTTGGTTCTTTAACGTGGGTCATAACGTCCGCTGCGATACATCGTAAGTATTGTTTGCAATCGACGGCGCTTCAAGCATGGTACAAATCGCAGTCACAAAAACCGCGCTCTCCTCCGTTACCCCTTAAGATCTTATTTCGTGCAAATAAAGCAAAAGCAGGCCTCAACTTTTAGACATGCCGCATTAAATTACGCACGCACACGCATACACATAAAGATACACACACACACATGTATATATATATATATATATATATATATATATATATATATATATATATATATATATATATATATATAGAATGCATATGCACATATATATAGGGTGGCTCAAGTCACCAGGCTCGATCTAAAATGGACCGTAAAAATCGACGCCTGCATGTAGCAATCTAAACTTTTCGTCAAAGGTGTATTTCACAGGTCGGTTTTTCTTGCAAAATTACAAAGCGTAGTTCTCTTGCTGTACAAAATAAGGCCAAGAAACTTGCCTGGGTCAACGGCGGGCGGCGACGCAGACGACCAAGTGGAGGTGCGGGGTGTGTTTGCCGCTCCTATTGATAGATGGCGCTACCTCCTTGTTTCGGTTAACGTCCCTGATATCGAGGACTTCAACCGAAACTAGAGTAACTGTATAGGATCTGCTTGCAGAGCCAGAGTATCGCGTTACTTTTCCTTTCACCGCCATCTCCGTATTGGCGGAGGAGTGGTCACGTGGGCAGAACTGGAGCCGACCTTTGTGCGGTAAAGCGGCCTTCCTGAGCGCCGAGTTTCGTGGGGAACATATTTTCCACTTTGCGTTCGAAAAATATAGATCCTGAGACTAAAATCGAACGAGCCGAAAGCTTCCTAAGTCATTGAACATTACGTTTATCAACTGGGTACAGTACAATCCTGTTTTTAAAACGCGAGCGATGTTTTAGGACATCCGGTTTCCAAGGTATGGGAAGCAGACGACACGGAAGACGATCGCGTTGCTCGCGTCTGCGGCTCTCGCGAGTGATACGCGATACGCGACCGGCACATCCGGCCGTCTTGGCGAGTCGGCGAGCTCTCGTTCGAAAGCGAGGGACGGCGTTTTCGTCAGCCGCTGCGTCGTTTACCGCAATGAATTTTGCATGCGCGTAGAAAGAGCCCCGTGAAAATGACAGGCTGTAGCGTTACGAAGTGCACAAATCGAGTGGACAGTGGCAAACTTTGTACCGCATTCCAACGGCGCGACACGATCTCACAAGAGCTCTTAATTCGGGCGTCTCGAATTCGCGAAATGACAAAAACTTCGTATAAAAAGAAAAAGAAAGTTGTCCACTAGTTTATCATGAAAATGTGGGTGCTCGCCATTCATCAGATTCGCATATAATTGGGACGCACGAGGGTGAAGCACTCTTTAATCGACATAGAAAAAGAAGAAAAACTGTCTGCTAAAAAAGAGAGTTACCGGTTGAGCAGCGGCACCTACGCTCTTTGATTAAACACAAGGGGAAAATAAGCAGGCCTGCGTTCTTTTGCTTCTTGCAATCACTCGAGGGGAAATGTTCACCAAAAGTTGGCCAGACAGCGGGCTCACGGTGCTATATCCGTCCCGCAACAGCGACTTTACGACTTCACTTCACACGCGACGCCGCGGGGCGGGGGCCGGGTGCGATTTTTGCAATCGAGAGGAAACATGAAACGACCGGAGAACGATGACGGCGCATGCGCGGCTCGTCGCCGCGCGCCGCACTATTTTACGCAGCGCGCCGCAGCACGCCACAGCACGCCGGATCGCGTCTGCGCCTTCGTGTCCCTGCAAAAACCGACCGTGGCTTCCCGCCAGTGTTGTGCCCGTTACCGAAAAAGTAACGAAATAGGTTACTCGTTAGTTTGGTAAAAAAGGTAACGCGTTATTGAGCTACGTTACTTTTTTACAAACGTAACGATATACCGTTACCGTTACATTTTCAAAAATAACGAACGTTACTTTTACGTTACTTTTACGTTACTTTTGTGTTCGAGTACATATGTTTGGAAGAGATGTATGATAAGCCTCCTGAACAAGCTTCGATAAAGATAGACATTTACAGAGTGGTTTCATAGTGTTTTGATGCGCGAAGCAGCTTAATTTTCGGCATGCAGAGTAGGCACTGAAACTGTAAATTATCTGATTCCGCCTCCTTTAGTTGATACATTTCATTCAGTCCTGGCCATGGCGACGGAGTTTCGTTATTCATGTCCATCTCATACGCAGAATGAGTCGGCGATAGTAGTCAATCGGCTTTTATAAACTACAGCATGCGAACGGGACTGCTGGAACACAACGAGCCAACCAACACCCCTCATCTTTACGCCGGTTTTAGTAACAGTCCGGTTCATACTATTACCAGAGACTAATCTACTTCACTATGTGGAACAGGACACCGGTTACCAGCACATTGGTTATAATCACATGCTTCCTCTTACCAGCAGTAACTCTTAGTTTTTCTGCAGAAAAAAAAAAAAAAGGTTTCGTGTTTGGAAGTTCTCTTTTTAGGTTTAAAGCTTTTTTTTATTATTATGACCATAGGGAATTACAGACTAATCAAGCGAAAGATTCTTCTGTGCGCAAAGTGGGTCAGGAACTTTCAGGCAGTGAGGGTGAGAGCGGGGGTAAAAAAATTCCACAAAAGGTGTTTCTTTCTTTTTTTTTTGTAACTTGAGAAACAAGCAAATCGCTTCGCCACTGTTGTAAACGAATGTCTCTGTCCCTCTCCCCCCCCCACTGTCCACCTCTGCTGCACAAAGCAGAGGGGGACGAGGAGGGAGGGGAGGGGGGCAGTAGCGCAGTTGTTCGTTCAAGCCTTGTGAATAGTAACACTATAAAAAAAAAAGAAAAAAGGGAGGACGAACGGAAATGGCTGGTAGTCGAAGGTTTTTTTCGCCTTCAAGAATAGAGTTTTTGTTTTTATGTTTACTGTGACGGATGTTGGTTCTGTGCAGCGATAAGCTTGGCAGGATTATGAGATGGATGGGTGAATAGATGGACTGATAAGTGGAAAACCCACCGTTTTAGAAATCGAAGGTTCAGAAGTCTTAGCTGCAAGATACGGCATTGCCTGGGCATTGCGTGCTCGAGCGCAAGTAGTTGCCCCTCGAGCAGGAAGCTAGATCCTCCAATAAGCTTAGTGATTTAAATTTAGTTCCCTAACGTCTCCAGTTTTATGCACAAGATTGCTAATCTAAACATTAGATCAGGCGTCGTGACCTTTTCCCAAATACCTAATGTATTTCACCAGTCTTGGTCAAAAGTAACGAGTAACGTAATTTGATAGCCGATACCGTAAAAAAGTAACGAAAATACTTTACTCGTTAGTCATTCAGAATAGTAACGAGTACGTTACTGCGTTAGCGAAAAATGTAACGCGTTACCAGTAACGTCGTTACTAGTAACGCGTTACCTCCAACACTGCTTCCGCAGTGCTTGGCTCCAGAATGGCACCATTGCGGTACTCTGCTCCGCAAGCGGAGCATATACAGTTACTCTAACCGAAACAAGGAGGTATCGCCATCTATCCATAGGAGCGGCAAGCACACACCCCGCACCTCCCACTTGGTCGTCTGCGTCGCCGCCCGCCGTTCACCCAGGCAAGTTTCTTGGCCTTATTTTTTACAGAAAAGAAAACTACGCTTTGTAATTTTAGAAGAAAAAACCGACCTGTGAAATACACCTTTGACGACAAGTTTAGCTTGCTACGTGCAGGCGTCGATTTTTACGGTCCATTTTAGATCGAGCCTGGTGACTTGGGCCACCATATGTATATATATTTGGAGAGAGAGAATGAGAGAGATTGATTGTATTCCTTTATTTGAGGGATGGCTCCATGGCTATAGGCATAGAAAAGGGTAGGGGAGAATTACATTCGGCGGTCAACGCCGGTGGCGCGTGCAAACGCCCACAACGCAAGAAGCTGTCCTTGGCGCGGGCAGCGTTCTGGGGTGATATCCATTCTTCCAGGCTGTGAATGTCGGGGTGACATGCTGGGCGCGAACTTGCTGCAGGCCGATGCACCCCCATAGGAGGTGGTGGATCGTGGGCCTGGCGCCTGTGTTGGACGTGGAGCACGACACCGGGAGTGTGAGTGACGAGGAGGCCTGATCCCCTTCGTCGTCGTTGTGGTCTTCGTCGGGTGGTCGGCCTCTTTTGGGGGTGTAGTTCCTCTATTTGGCGAGGATATCCTGAGTATAGGCCGCTCTGGCGCGAGCCTTGTGAATGAGGACCTACGCGCCTCGGGGAAGTCCTTGAGGTAGGGGTGAAGGGTTGACGGCGGTGTTCTCGAGCAACGCCCGGTCCGCTGGCGGGCCGCAGCCTTCTGCTCTACAGGGTCGGGGTCCGATGGCGCGAAGGGGTCTGGAATGTCCGGGTCTGAGCGGATGGCGCCTTGCTTGGTCGCACTCGCAAGCGCGGCCTCATTGCCGCGGCCGCCTTGGTACACAGTCGATTCGTACCTCAGTTTTCTTTGGTGGTGAGGAGTTCGGCGCAGAGGTTCTTGATTTTGTGACAGAGCGTTCCTGTTCGGGGTGTCTTTCCTAGCTCTGGTGAGTGCAACCCGACGATCCGTGTAGATGGTGATGCGGGTGGGTAACTATATATCTTTCTCACAGCCTGAATCCAAATGAAACCGCCCGTATAGAGTTTAAAACAGTTGGGCGAAAGTACTGGCATCCGTTAACGGTACAGGTTAATGGGTCCTCCCTCCCTGATGAGCATGGTCGGAGCAGTGCATCTTGTGGAGCAGTATATATTGCTTTCTCGCCGCTGTCCCAGCGAGGCCGTAATTTCCAAATGTCTGCCCCGTCGTATACCACGGGGCATGGGAATCCTTTTATATTATTTTCGGTGGAGGTACCACTGGCGCGGAAACTCGCTGCACTCGCGAGCAATGAATTTTGTATGGGGCGCAGAATTGGGTGTGCGGCCCCCCTCCCTTGAGGCATGAATACTTTATTCCGCAAACTCCGCAAGCGAGACGCCCATTCGCTGGACGTCTCGCTGCCTTGCAATGCCGTCAGGCACGTAGCCAGGATTTCGTTTCGGGAGAGGGGGGGGGGGGCCCGCCCTTGACACAATGTTGTATGAGGGGGAGGGGGAGAGGAGGTCCCAGCAAAATGGAAGATTTCGGGGGGACCCGGGCCCCATGCCGCGCCCCCCCCCCCCCCCTGGATACGTGCCTATTTCCAAACCGAGGGATAGAGTCGGACGAACCAGGACGTCAGACGAGTGTGTCCAATGAAATAGAACATAGATGTGTACTGATGAAAAATGGCACGGCCAAAGTATCCGACGAACGCGTTGAAGTGTAGAACGAATATTTGTTGTATGAGTCGAAATGTTAGTCGCCGTTTCGATACGAGTATTCAGTGAATGTTTAAAAATGTCCAACAAGTGAGTGGAAATGTCAAACGATGAAGTAAAAATAACGTAGAATCATATTGCTTCCACGTATTCGAGTCGTTAACGAGCCTGAATCCCGTAAATGGGGAGTTTTCGCAGATCGTTTTCGCCGTCCCGCAATGCTCTCCGCAGCCCGCTGCGACACCTGGAGATCTTCGCCCAAGGCCATCAGTGCAGGCGCAGTAGTTGCTTCTTCGTTGCCGAGGGCTTAGTGGAGGGTGAAACGCGGTCTACCAAAACTGCCTAATGTCTGGCATGGCAGTACAGGCGCGAACCATTCGAAGGTGCACACGCGATCGTCAACCTCAGTCCCCGTACTGGGCGCAAAGCCTCAGGAGCAGCAGTCATGTGAATCAAGTGCGCCTTGCCACGATTGGTTTACAAAAAGCGACACGCTGCCACGGCCGCCGCTTCATAGCGCTACCAGTACAGAGTGGTCGACGATAGCGTGTCACCTTCCTATGGATCGCGTCTTTACGTCGTTCAACTCAGAATGTCCTACGGCACGAGTCAGAAGCGTCCTACGAGACAAGAGCGTCCTACGAGACAGAGCGTCCTACGAGTCGGAGCGTCCTGCGAGTCAAAGCGTCCTGCGAGTCGGAGCGTCCTGCGAGTCGGAGCGTCCTGCGAGTCGGAGCGTCCTACGAGACAGAGCGTCCTACGAGACAGAGTGTCCTACTGAGATCGGGGCGTCCCGCGAGTCGGAGCGTCCTGCGAGTCGGAGCGTCCTGCGAGTCGGAGAGCGCCCTGCGAGTCGGAGCGTCCTACGAGACAGAGCGTCCTACGAGACAGAGCGTCCTACGAGACAGAAAGCGTCTCCACGAGTTGGGGCGTCCTCCGAGTCGGGGCGTCCTACGAGACAGAGGCGTCCTGGCTAGACTGAAGCGAATCCCTACGAGACAGAGCGTCCTACGAGCCGAGAGCGTCCCACGAGACAGAGCGTCCATGCAGGCCGGAGCGTTCGGCGAGTCCGGAGCGTCCTACGAGACAGATGCGCCCTACGAAACAGAGCGTCCTACAAGACAGAGCGTCCCGTACGAGACAGAGCGTCCTGCGAGTCGGAGCGCGTACTGCGAGAGTCGGAGCGTCCTACGAGAGAGAGCGTCCTACGAGACAGAGCGTCCTGCACGAGGTCGGGGCGTCCTACGAGTCGGAGCGTCCGGCGAGTCGGAGCGTCTAAAGGCCCGTCCAAAAACAGGCTACTACAAACCACACGACTCCTGCAAAAGTCGTCAAAATTGAACCGTCCGGGAGTCGTCGGTCCGAATGTCTGTTTGGACACCGGGCCAAGCTTTGGCCAAGCCACATTCACGACTTGCGCTCCTCCGCCTTCTCCACTCTGTCGCCGACGTCGGTGCCTGGCCGACCGGGCGTCACACGCCGCCTGCCAATGGTATGCCTGATGCCCGTCTATCTCCCGTGGCCTCAAGAAGTCGCCGACCTGGCTACCGCCGTCACCTCGGCAGGAAGGCCAAAAGAGGTCCGGCTTCGGATGGATTTGGGAGATTCCTTCGTCGAAGCGCAAGTTTCGGCCGCCTCGGCTCAGCTTCTTTTAGTCAAACTCCGCCTCGTAGCTCGAAAAAAATTAATACAGCGCAGTGCGCACCAAAAAGGGAGACTTTTAGTCGTAGGTAGAAACACTGAGAACTTAAGAATATAGCATTTTATTTTATTAAATTTCAAACCAACCACGTTTGTTTGTCTATACGAGGTACGTTAGGAACAAGAGCCGCGGGAGATCCGATTCAATCCCACAGAACTGCTGGACGATGACACGACCTTGGACACGACGCGCGCTCGCCTGGTCGCCCCCCTCACACTCAGAGTCTTCCTTTCCCATTTTCGGAACTTCCAAAGCGGCGGAGGCCTGGGCGATTGACCGACAGCCAAGAGAGCGTGCGGGTGGCTCTCGGACCCACGTGATGAGCAGAGCGACGCCGTGGAGGAAGCGAGAGATTTAGGGGACGCTTCCCACGGCGTTTGACGGAGCGTTCCTCCGACGGCCGGAAGCGTGCGCAGCAACGATCGCAGGAGTCGAGGCGCAGTTCCGCGGACACCCCTTTGCAGAGGCAGAGCGTCCCACGAGACAGAGCGTCCAACGAGTAGAGCGTCCTACGAGTCGGAGCGGTCCTACGAGTCGGAGCGTCCTGCGAGTCGGAGCGTCTTACGAGACAGAGCGTCCTACAAGACAGAGCGCCCCTACGAGACAGAGCGTCCTACGAGTCGGAGCGTCCTGCGAGTCGGAGCATCCTGCGAGTTGGAGCGTCTTACGAGACAGAGCGTCCTAGGAGAGACAGCGTCCAACGAGTCGGAGCGTCCTACGAGTCGGAGCGTCCTGCGAGTCGGAGCGTCCTGCGAGTCGGAGCGTCTTACGAGCCAGAGCGTCCTACGAGACAGAGCGTCCTACGTACGTCCCAGGTACGGAGATAAATATCCGACTCTGATTAAGGGTGCACTAAAGTGGTGTCTGAGATCGTCTATTTGTGTTGGTAACACGATCTACGCGCTAAAAGCATTCCAAAATCTAAAAATTAAAATCGTGCGTGGCCTATTTCCTCGTTGAAAAAAGAGTTCAGAGGTCGCGGACAGGCCCTTTGTCGGGGCGAAATTCCCGAGCGAAGCGGTCGACGAAGGTGGGCTCGCGAGCGGACGGATCAGCGGAGTGGTTCCGGATCTCTATGTTTCAGCAGCTGCTTGCGCGTGCACGTAATGATTCACAATCTGACGCCGTTAGAATTAGAAATCCTCCGGCAGACAAAGCTGTTCATTCTCCGACGTCGACGAAGGCAGCGCGAGCCAGTGCAAAACGACGTGGCAACCACGTCCTCTCCCCAGCGATTTGAGGCAGTGGTTAGCAGTTTGAAAACAAGAAAGTGATGGGGATAACGAGTGCACGCAAGCATTTATATTCTCTAAAATGTCACGCAAATGTCGACGAAAAACAAATATAACAATATCGCGTCCGTCGAAGTTAGCCGCTTGGCAGATTCGCCGGAGTCGTTTCAAATCGACTCCGGTGAATCCGCCCGAATGCGTACTTCGATGAAAGCGATGCACTCGATATTCCACAGCCACCTTTTTCTTACCACTTCTATCGTTTACAAACTGAGACACCCCAGTTGAAAATTTCTGGCAGGTTAATTAGCAGATGTTTTCCTAGGTTCGCCCTTCCCGTAGATTCGACGGCGTTTGTTGTTTCGATCGGGAACGGCCTTCGGCGCGTTAGGTCTACTAAGCTTCTCGGGGGTAGCGCATCTTCGGTGCAGTCCATGTCCACGCACACCCTCGCCCAGTTGATCGCACGAACGTTAAATATGCACACTAACACCGACACGATAACAGCACACGACACTCGGAGAGAACGGACGGTTCAGATCGCAGAAGTCAGCGTCTCGCACACTCCGGCTGGCCCCGCCGTGGCTAGGTGGCGTAAGCTACCGCTCGTCATAAAGAATATGATCAATATTCATCGATCCATCCGACGGAGTCGGACGGACACATCAATCTTGGTCCGGCGAAAAGCGAGGAAAATATAGTTTCGTTTGCTGGTTTCAAAGCGAAATTTCAGTATTGCGCCTTTTGCACAATTAATATTTTGCGTCTTTGTCAAAATACAATACACAACGTGCTCGAAACTGGGTATAATAAAACAATTATCATTTTCATTGATGCGAAAAAAAGGGAAATGAGGGAAAAGTATTTACATTATTTTATTGCCGTGAGATCAGTAGGCCATATTGTAATTTGGAACTAGATATAGATGTTAACTAACACCTATACGCAATATAACAAAGAATTGTTTTTTCTCAGAAAGCCCTTTTGTACACCTTTAAACTTTTATTTTATTTATTGATTGATTGATGTTCCTCCGGAGTGCCTTGGGAGGCATTGCATATAGATGGCTTCAAAAAACTTGTCAGGTGAAAATACAGGTGGCAACGTCCATTCAGATCAAGCATAAATATTCAGATCAAGCATCAAGCTATTTCAGCAAAAAATTGATTCACAGTAAAAGTTAAATCTCCGGCGTCAATTTTAACATTTTCCACTAAACATATATTTTCTCAAGGCGCACAAGAGTCTGAACCTAGAACAGCTAGTAAATTTCCCAAAAACTTTTTAAGTAATTTTAATTGCAGAAATACGATATAACCGAAATCGAAACTAACCTGCAACTTTACTGGTCCGCCATCTTGTTGTGACGTCATATGTTGTATAAACATCAGCACATGGGCAGCTTGAGCCTGTTTCGCCCAGCGTTAGAAGCAGTCAAAAGGCCATCGCGATCGTCTGTGGGAAATGATGGGCTGCGATTCATCCAGCTTGTCTGAGTCAAGCTCTGACCAACAAATGTTTTAAGATTTTCAGCATGACATTTCAAGCGATTCGCCGTTCGCTTTCGATCCGCCGGCGTCGTCTCCGAGGGGACCACTCGTGGTGGCTGCATTCGCGATCCGCCGACATCTGGACCTACATGCCGCTTCAGAAGCAGAATGGTATGGAAGGTTTGTTTACTAGCACGGTGCGAACTGTTTTCTAACACGACGCGAACGCTATAGGTACACTCTAAAAAAACCGTGCGTCTTCTTCCGCGCAACACTCGGAGAGCCATACTGCAACTACGGAGACAGCTCAGCGAATGACGATGCCGAAACATATGTTTAGACCAAAAAACGCAGTCTGAGTTGTGACATTAAGCAATGCAAAACGTCACACTTGCATTGCTTAATGTCACAACTCAGACCGCGTTTTTTGGTCTAAACATATGTTTCAGCATCGTCATTCGCTAAGCTGCCTCCGTAAGTTGCGGTGATTGGCTCTCCGAGTGTTGTGCGGGAAAGTAGACGCACTGGCTTTTTTTTAGAGTGTACAGCGTTCGCGTCGGACTACTCGAACCCACTTCCGTCTCAGCCTTCTCAGTCGGAAACCGATAAGGTGTCACTCTGCTGCATTTCTTCCTGGTGTTAAAGGGATACTTCAACGAAATTTGAAATATACCCGTCGTATTCAAAAATAGGTTGAATATGATCCACAATATCTGTAAATGACAATCGTACGTTTGTATTTTGAGCCTGGTGGCTGTATTAATCGTTATAAACGGCCCACTCTAGCAAGCGCTCGGAGAACAGCCAGCGGATACCACGTGGCGTTCAACGCAATCATGACGTAGTAAGACTCGGGACGAGCAAAGGTACGGCGAGGCTGACGTCGAGAGGATGGCCTAGCTGTTCCAACCACCGAAGCGGCTGCTTTTGTACGAACTTTGAGTGACGGGTTAATCTTCTATAATCTTGTAGAGGGACGATAGCGACTTCTGGGTCACACAAAAGGGATTCTCGGGAAGAGGGAAGGTTCTCCTTGTCGTCTTCTCTCGTCTTGGCCGGAGGCGAGACAGTTACCGTCAGTACCTCTCAAGGTTTCTAGACGGGTATTTCAAACGAGGCGTTTGCGACATCCACCAGGTGCTTTTTGCTAATCGTTTAATTCGTTTTAAAATCACTTTTCGCGTCTTTTTTAACAAGAGATTGGTGTGTTCGATGTGATACTGCTCCGTTGAACACATATAGACCAAAAAATAAGCGCCGAAATTTCGTTGTAGTTTTCCTTAAAGGCCGGTTCACACACTTGCGTGAGTCCGACCGAGTGCGACTGCAGCGGCTTGCGACTTTAATCCTTTTATGGGTTGTTATGGCGACGTGGTTTTGAAGCCGCTTACTGCCGTCCCGTTGCTATAGCGATCCGTAAGAAGATTGACGTCGCAAGCCGTTGCAATCGCACTTGGTCGGACTCACGCAAGTGTGTGAACCAGCCTTGAGTCAAGACCGGTTTTTAAGCGTCTTGTGACGTCTTACGACCGGATGCGCCGTTGCGGAGTTTGTCGTAGGCCGCCACAAGAGGCTGAAAAACCGATCTTGTCTTAGTTGGTTGTAGTCAAACGCGAGTGTGTGAAGGGGCCTTTTTTGCATCCCACAGCACATCACCGATTCCCCCACCCTCAAACGCATGCCGCAAATAGCCTAAACTAGACGCAATCTGCAGAACCACAGACGATCATCGCACAGCGACGTGAAGGGAGCGTCGTCTGCTCTTGGCAACGTTGGTTCTTGTATACAAACTACATTTGACGTCATGGATAGATACTAACGGCTAACGGGCGGTAGCTTGCGCCACCTGGCCTAGAAGTTAAGAGCCCAAAGTTTGATTTCTTCACCATTTCGTTGACCTGTTGCAATTTAGTAACTATCACAGGGCGGTCTGGGATATCACCATGACCAGACTTGTGCTCGTTACTTGAAAAATGTAATGAATTACAATTGCAAATTACCGAGCCTCAAACGTAATGGATTACGGTTACAAATTACTTTCGCTGAAAAGTAACGGATTACTTTACTCGTTACGTTACAAATTACTGCCACGTTACTTTTTCCGTACACTTGTTCAGAACGTGTTCAGAACGCAATAGAAACAATTTTGACATTTAAAAATGTTCTGCAACACTACTTTTCATTTCTCATACGCACGTATTATGGTAGTCCTTGTAAAAATAGAATTTTGTATTTAAGAGAAAGAGTGTAGGTGCACTCCGTTCATCTGTAAGCCGACAAGACACCGAAAGTTGCAACCAGACCCGCCATCCCGCTAGCTTACGGGCTCCGGAAATGATCCCTGGAATGGCGCACACAAAGCTAGCGGTGCGCATGCTCAGTAGCAGCGTCTACCTCCGCTACGAGATTCAGAGATAAAGAAGCGATCTACGAAAGTTCCCTTTTGACTCGGGTGTTTCGCCTGTTACTCACAAGAGGAGAAATACTTGGTTTTAATGGTGCAATGTATAGCCAATGCAGAATACAGATGTCCCAGCTTACTTTGATGCGTCTCCGTAGATTAGAGTTTGTTGTTCTCGCTGATGACAGTGTGTTTTATGGCAAGCAAAGTTTGCACTACAACTCTAGGTTTCCGTTCTTCTTAATGCCCTGAATTTTGAACATCTCATAAAGAGATGGCCATGGAGACGACAGACACTGCATGGCCGAAAACTTGACCAGTAAGAAAAAAGTTGTGGTTACGGGTTATCGATCATTCATCGGTTCTCACTTTTATACCTATATTCGTGATGCCAGGGGAGGGAAGTGGAGGGCATAGAGAGCAAGAGAAGCTGTGGCCATCGGTCTCACAAAACCATAGAGGATCACACTACTTTTAGGCGTTCTCTATCTCTCTCTTCACTGTCAGCACTCCTTAGATGGCCTAACCCTCCCCCCCCCCCTTTATGTTGACAGTTGAGTGTAACGTGAGCAGTGTACCACTGATCTCCATTATAGGGGGCTGGATGGCGCATTGAACAGACAGTCATGAAGCCACCGGAAGTAAGCAACTTGTCCCGGAAGTAAGCACTTCACAGGCTTTTCAACTCTTCCCAGTGCTGAACCGAACAGCGTGCAGGGCGCTGGTATTTTTCTTCTCATCCCAAGAGAGCCTGCTTGTTGCGGAGTGACAGCGCATGTGGACTCAAGAAGTCTCCTGGGAAGCCATTCGATGTGAAATTTTCGAGATTCTAGTTGATCAAGTGTGCGTATGTCCCACGTTCAAATGCCTTATTCTCAGGATTTATTTCACTACGGGAGTATTAAGACCCAATCAAAAACACAAAAAAGCATCAACCAAAATATCGTCTGGATACACTAGAAAGCCCAGCATACGCCCGACTTCCGGGACAAGCATGGAACTTCCGGTGGCTTCACTTGTGCCAGGCTCGGAGAGCAGCTAAGCGCAATCCAGCCCCTTATAGTGGAAATCAGTGGAGTGGACTCGACCACCATGCCCATACAAGTAAACCAAAAGAAGTATTTTCCGTACCCTCAAAGACGATGCTCTTAAGGTCGGTTCAGACACTTGCGTTTGAATGCGTTTGACTGCGTTGCGGCGAGAACCGAAAGCGAGTCACCGGCACATCTGTGCTTCGTATAAAGCGTGGAATCCAATTCAAGGAATTTTCTTGGCACGCGATATAAGCAGCAGGGATGTCCTGGTGTCTCGCTACCGCAACGCAGTCAAACGCAGTCAAACGCAAACTGTGTGAACCGGGCTTTAGTCTCGCGCCCCGAAAGCGTGCTAGAATAAAGTAGCGCACATCAAAGACAAAGATAATTCGACCCCTCGAGCGAGGCTACATTGTCCGTTCTGCGAGTTGTGAACCCGCGAATCGAGGGTGGCACGGACCCGCGTTTGATGTCTGTGTAGGTGGCGTGAGATGTCAACGTTGGAAAGGGTGAAACGGTGTAAAAGGCAAAAACAAATAAACACGCAGAGCTTTCTCCTGCCCGGGTCGTGCCCGCGAGAAGAAGAAAAACACGATGGAAGGCGACGGAGAGCCTATACGGCCTATACTCGGCGTTGTCTTACTTGTTCTTTGTCTTTTGTATATTTGTGGATGCCTTGCCCGTTTTTCTTGTGGTTCTAACAAACAAATCGTGTTTGTTTTTGTCTATTCTCCCCTTCCTAAGGTTTTTTTGTTTTGTTAAACTTGCTCTTTTTGTGCTGCTGAATGTTCTGCGCGTATTTGTCCAGTTATCGTATAATGCTCATATTTTAAAAAAAGTAACGAGTAATTAAAGTAATTCGTTACCAATATTTCGTAATGAAATTACATTACAAATTACTTCCGAAAAAAAAGTAACAAGGCAATTACAAAATGACTTGGAAAAGTAACAGAGTACAAGTAATCCGCTACTTGTAATGGATTACTTCCCAAGTCTGCTATGGAGTGTGTGTCGATGAGCATGTACGCTGACGATACTGCATTAGTCCTGGCAGATGAAAACTATGATACGGCAGGCAAAATCATGAGAGTGACATCAATAAAGTGATGAACTGGCTTTCTAAAAGTTCTATATTTGTCAACATTAAAAAAAGAAAACACACAACTAATGTAGCTTTCGAGCGCAATCCAAAGGCGTATTAACCTCTACAAAACCATCTTTTTGCATACAAGTAAGTGCACCCACTGCAGTTGTACGCCACTTTCATATACCGCACACGCAAAATATCTAGGCATGTATTTGATGAGCAACTGACCTTGGATTCCCATGTAGACAGCATCTAATAAATCATTTACGAACAATATCATCCTATTTATACAGATTGTGTAACGCCGCGGATATTAGGCTAAGACGATTAATTTATCAAATGTTAGCAGAGTCAAAACTAAGATATGGAATTACTATCTATGCATCCTGCTCCAACTTAAAAAAACAAAGAAAAAATAAGTTATTGAGGAGGATGGTGCGGAACATCGCGTATGGAACCAAACTTGAAAATATGGTGTTTGAAAATCACCTGTCGGAACTTGACCTATTGACAGTAAATAAATCTGTGCAAATTTGTCATTCTAACGAATCATTACTTCACATACGAGTTCAAAAAAAAAATACCATCAAACAAAGGTAACTGAGAAAAACAAAAAAGTTTCAGATACCAAAAATATATACTAACTATGGAACTAGGCTCCGTAAATTTTATGTGCCCACAGATTTCAACCAACATTCTGAAAATTTACTCACTCTCCACTCCTTAAAA
Organism: Ixodes ricinus; assembly: GCA_037355805.1. NCBI lineage: Eukaryota > Metazoa > Arthropoda > Arachnida > Ixodida > Ixodidae > Ixodes > Ixodes ricinus. The sequence continues at coordinate 45,964 of JAZHYW010021887.1, forward strand.
TCTGTAAAAAGGAAATGATAATATGGTGTAGACAGGAAACTGTAGGTTAACTAATTGTTCTCGTAAACTCAATCTTGGTTTTTCTCTTTTTCTTTCTACTGCGTATTTTTGCCTAGTACAAGATTAACATAGAAATTAAATCTTCATGCGTGCGTTTTTCAATTCCTCGAGTACGATATTACAATTACTTGTAATTTTCCACTAAATAACTTGACCAAATGTGTTGGTTTTCTTTTATTGCCATTGTGCATTTTTTTTCTTTGCGAAACCTACTGCTCGCTTTTGTCGTTTCTGGGTATCATGACTGCTTTGTTGTTGTTTGTGAGTATTTGGAACATGCTATTTCCTTAGTACTGTAGACGTGATGTCTAAACTGTAACGAATATGTTTTGTCTTTGCTTTGTTTCCTTTGTGCTTCAACATTGAATAGATGTTTGAAGAAAATGTTTGTACGATTGTAAAAACCGAGTACCCGCGGAAAACTATTGTTTCAGTGGACTTCCTGTTCTCACGCACAAGCACGCACGCGCTTTTGTGAGACGGTATTTTTTGTACCTTGATGCGAATCCGTGAATAAACTATTAATATTATTATTATGTCATCAACAAAATTTGACCCCAAGCGTGTCATGCCAAAAAGTTTTTAATTAGAAGATTAAAGATCCTCATAACACACGAAAATTTAAACAACAAAAAGAAACCTTGCGGTCTTTTCTATGTTTTAATTGGGGCCAATAATTCGGGAATCTGTGGAATTATTACAGATAGGCCCTGTTACGATATGAGGTAAAGAAACTGGTTCAAAGTAAATCTCCCTGTAACGCCCAGTACCTGGAAAGTTTTGGGCGGCTTGCTTTAGCAGCGTCTCAGCCAAGGCTGGGTGAAAAAAAGCGCTGCAAAGCTGGGGCGCGCGAGCATCTTGAGACGCGGTTTGAGTCCCGCTCAGCTCGTGCGTTGGCTTTGACAGTGATCTCTTTCGCCCAGTCTCAGCTGAGGCGCTGTTTCTAGCAAGCCGGTCCTATCGTGCCCGGAATAGTCACCAGACTATGTCGCAAAAATGCATACATCGTACCTCTTGATATTTTGTTTGTCCTGTAGTGATGCGTATTTAGAGTATTTGCCCGCGTTGCGCCTCTCTGGGCTTGCACACCTAAATTCACGCAGCAGCGTTTGAGAACGCTTCATTTGATTACGTGGAGAAACTACGTGTTACCGCTTCCGTGCTTTGTATGCCGTCTGTCAAGTTAACCACTGGACTGACTGCCGTGCCCCAAAGCTTCATACAGAGCAGGAATAAAGGCCCATCCACCTTATATTAGTAGCACCTAACTGCGTTGTAAGACCTTGCGTTGAGTTGTGAACGCGAGTCACAGCGACCTCCCTGCTAGATAGTATGACTCGTGGTAGCCCTGAACGCAACATACGAAACAATCATGTCCCGGCAACTGGCGGTCGTAAGTCGTCCTGCCGTAGGCAAGGGAAACTGTGTGAAATGGTCTTTACTCGCTGTCGCATCTTGGACGTAAAGGCCCATACACACATTAGCGTTTGAACGCGTTTGGTTGCAGAACGGCGCTCCTGTGGCAGGAAGCAAACGCTCGCGGCACGAAGCGCGCGATCGCGCAGCGCTCCCGTAGCGCGGCGCTAGAGAGTAGATCTTGGCTCATTTTCCGAAGCGTTGAGGTGAAGTAGTTCAAATTTCAATCCTATGCTGAAAAAAATATATATAAAAAGTCACGTGCTTGCCCGCGCCTTTCAAAGGCGCGCTTCCGGCTCCCAGTTCACCAAATAGAGGAATTTGCTTTCGCTTGTTGGGGGGCGGTGGGGTCACGTGCCCGGCAATTTTCTCCAACGCTGCAATTGTCCAAGCTTGACAGAAGTACCGGAAGCCAGCGAGGTGTTCTCAAGATCGGCCATGTCGGTCAACATCGAGGCAAACGTGGGACGCCACAATGTTGCAATTAATTTCGCTTAATTATTATTGGTGAGCCGCAGGCGACAATAGCGCGTTCTTAATAGGACGTTTTCGTATGTCGTTCCCGCTGTCTCGCAACGCTCTTCGCAACCCGCTACGAGACCGGGGACTCTGCAGGCAAGGCAGCAGCGCGTGCTCGCCAGTGGTGTCTTCATTGCGGAGAGCGTAGCGGAGATAGGAAAACGGTCTACGAAAACTCCCTACTGACGTTCGACTGCGGTCGACCGAGTGTCAACGCTGTCTACCTAAATGTCTGTGTAGATGACAAATGTAGCCAGTCCAGAACGACCGCCATAGCCTGGGGTATCACACGCGCATTCTGTATACAAACTTGGCGCCAAAGCTCTTTGCAACCTCCGCATCCGACTGCCACAACCGAATCATCACATTTATTTGCCGTCTTCAAAAAGTATTTGGAAATTAGATATAATAAATAGCGTGCCGTGAAGAGTAAATCCAGGGTATCCCTGAAATGTAGCCATGCTCCTTTTCACGTTAGGTCCGACCGCAGCCAATGTTACGACACAATGGACCCGATCAAGCAGCACTAAAAGCGCATCGTCATGGTGGTGACGTCATTGTGCATTCGCCATCATCCGCTGAACCAAATGCTCATATGCCGCATTCTCTATGCGTGTTTGGTTCATCCGATGAATAGCAAACGCACAAAGAGAACGAGTGCCATGACGAGGCACTTTTGGTGCTGCCTGATTGGCTCGATCGGGTCGAAGCCTTGGCTGCGGTCGGATTTATTGTCCCAGTATGGTTCGGGCATATCGAAAACCACTAGAGTTCTCCTTTATCTCCTTGTCAAATGTGTGATGCAAATGGACGGCGGCCATTTCGTTCGTTCGTTCGTTCGTTCGTTCGTTCGTTCGTTCGTTCGGTTCGTTCGTTCGTTCGTTCGTTCGTTCGTTCGTTCGTTCGTTTGTTCGTTTGTTCGTTTGTTCGTTTGTTCGTTTGTTCGTTTGTTCGTTTGTTTGTTTGTTTGTCGTCGTTTGTTTGTTCGTTTGTTCGTGCGTGTTTGTTTGTTTGTTTGTTTGTTTGTTTGTTTGTTTGCCTGTTTGTGCGTGCGTGCGTGCGTGCGTGCGTGCGCGCGCGCGTGCGTGCGTGCGTGTGTGTGTGTGTGTGTGTGTGTGTGTGTGTGTGTGTGTGTGTGTGTGTGTGTGTGTGTGTTGTGTGTGTGTGTGTGTGTGTGTGTGTGTGTGTGTGTGTGTGTGTGTGTGTGTGTGTGTGTGTGTGTGCAAAGCAACGGGTGAACGTGGATATGTAAATACTGTTACTCTTTGCCGACGAGTGTCGTCTGCTTTTTCGTTCGCAGACGGGTACCGAGCCCTTCTTCCAGCACGTGTGGCAACAGATAGAGCGTACGGGAGGCCTGGTCCCTATGCGAAACTTGATCAACCAACGGGTGTTTGACCTAATGCTCGAGGAGAAGGCCATCATCTTCTGCGATGAAATCTTCCTGCGTTCGATGGTCTCTGGCCTCTACCCCGAGGGCTACGAGGGAGAGTTCTACCAGGGCACCCACTTCTTCCTCAACAACGAGTTTGTCATGATGGTTCGAAGAGGATTCGACGCGGAAATCACACGCAAGCTCCACAATAGGTCTGTGCTGTAGCCATACCTTACTTTGTCTTGGAAATGTTTGATTTAGTCGTAAGCTTTAAGCCGGGGTAACATTGATCAGCGCAGCAAGATCCGAGGATCGAAAGCAGCGTGAAAAGTTTTCTCCTTGAACTCATTGTTATCCGGCATTTGAAGCACGGATCTCGCGGTGACTCGCTTTCGAATCTGTATGGAGCCAGACTTGTACACGTTACTGAAAAATAGTAAGGAATTACATTTACAGTTACACAAGGCTAAATTGTAATTAATAACAATTCCAATTACCCTCCAATAAAAGTAAGTGACCGTACCTAAAAAAGTAATCCGTTACTTTCGTGGCGTTACTTTCAACAATATTGTCCTCAAGCAAAAAACAAAGGGAATAGGGTTATTCAAGTTCTTATTGTTGCCACCTTGATTCCATTTATTGACCCTGAGTATTTTGAGCAACAGCTGACCCTCGAAAGAACCGTCAGACATTTTGCGTTATTTCTTACTCAATATGTCGACTGCTACGCTGAACACCGCTTAAACTGAGGCACTGGAAGGGAGCAGGCTTGTACACGTTACTGAAAAATAGTAAGGAATTACATTTACAGTTACACAAGGCTAAATTGTAATTAATAACAATTCCAATTACCCTCCAATAAAAGTAAGTGACCGTACCTAAAAAAGTAATCCGTTACTTTCGTGGCGTTACTTTCAACAATATTGTCCTCAAGCAAAAAACAAAGGGAATAGGGTTATTCAAGTTCTTATTGTTGCCACCTTGATTCCATTTATTGACCCTGAGTATTTTGAGCAACAGCTGACCCTCGAAAGAACCGTCAGACATTTTGCGTTATTTCTTACTCAATATGTCGACTGCTACGCTGAACACCGCTTAAACTGAGGCACTGGAAGGGAGCAGGCTTGTACACGTTACTGAAAAATAGTAAGGAATTACATTTACAGTTACACAAGGCTAAATTGTAATTAATAACAATTCCAATTACCCTCCAATAAAAGTAAGTGACCGTACCTAAAAAAGTAATCCGTTACTTTCGTGGCGTTACTTTCAACAATATTGTCCTCAAGCAAAAAACAAAGGGAATAGGGTTATTCAAGTTCTTATTGTTGCCACCTTGATTCCATTTATTGACCCTGAGTATTTTGAGCAACAGCTGACCCTCGAAAGAACCGTCAGACATTTTGCGTTATTTCTTACTCAATATGTCGTCTGCTACGCTGAACACCGCTTAAACTGAGGCACTGGAAGGGAGCAGGCTTGTACACGTTACTGAAAAATAGTAAGGAGTTACATTTACAGTTACACAAGGCTAAATTGTAATTAATAACAATTCCAATTACCCTCCAATAAAAGTAAGTGACCGTACCTAAAAAAGTAATCCGTTACTTTCGTGGCGTTACTTTCAACAATATTGTCCTCAAGCAAAAAACAAAGGGAATAGGGTTATTCAAGTTCTTATTGTTGCCACCTGATTCCATTTATTGACCCTGAGTATTTTGAGCAACAGCTGACCCTCGAAAGAACCGTCAGACATTTTGCGTTATTTCTTACTCAATATGTCGACTGCTACGCTGAACACCGCTTAAACTGAGGCACTGGAAGGGAGCAGGCTTGTACACGTTACTGAAAAATAGTAAGGAATTACATTTACAGTTACACAAGGCTAAATTGTAATTAATAACAATTCCAATTACCCTCCAATAAAAGTAAGTGACCGTACCTAAAAAAGTAATCCGTTACTTTCGTGGCGTTACTTTCAACAATATTGTCCTCAAGCAAAAAACAAAGGGAATAGGGTTATTCAAGTTCTTATTGTTGCCACCTGTTCCATTTATTGACCCTGAGTATTTTGAGCAACAGCTGACCCTCGAAAGAACCGTCAGACATTTTGCGTTATTTCTTACTCAATATGTCGACTGCTACGCTGAACACCGCTTAAACTGAGGCACTGGAAGGGAGCAGGCTTGTACACGTTACTGAAAAATAGTAAGGAATTACATTTACAGTTACACAAGGCTAAATTGTAATTAATAACAATTCCAATTACCCTCCAATAAAAGTAAGTGACCGTACCTAAAAAAGTAATCCGTTACTTTCGTGGCGTTACTTTCAACAATATTGTCCTCAAGCAAAAAACAAAGGGAATAGGGTTATTCAAGTTCTTATTGTTGCCACCTGTTCCATTTATTGACCCTGAGTATTTTGAGCAACAGCTGACCCTCGAAAGAACCGTCAGACATTTTGCGTTATTTCTTACTCAATATGTCGACTGCTACGCTGAACACCGCTTAAACTGAGGCACTGGAAGGGAGCAGGCTTGTACACGTTACTGAAAAATAGTAAGGAGTTACATTTACAGTTACACAAGGCTAAATTGTAATTAATAACAATTCCAATTACCCTCCAATAAAAGTAAGTGACCGTACCTAAAAAAGTAATCCGTTACTTTCGTGGCGTTACTTTCAACAATATTGTCCTCAAACAAAAAAACAAAGTGTCGTAATCTCTTCTACACGACGGTACGAAAGGAGAGGACGCTAACAGCACTCACATGATGTGGCCGGGTAGGAAGCCGCGGCCCCGCGTGTTCTGGGCTCACGAAGAATGAGACAAAGACATGTTGCCTGGTGGGTGTCCCGTAGTTCTCTGACGTCGCTGTCGGACGGCGGCTCTTTTATTAACATATGTCACGTGACATCATAGATGCATAAACACACATAAAACAAGATAAGACAACCCGATAAACCCACCATAAAAGCATACTAGACAGAACACAACCTTGTGCCATCTGGTGGCAAAATCACTTATCACAGATCACTACACAAAGGGAATAGGGTTATTCAAGTTCTTATTGTTGCCACCTGTTCCATTTACTGACCCTGAGTATTTTGAGCAACAGCTGACCCTCGAAAGAACCGTCAGACATTTTGCGTTATATCTTACTCAAAATGTCGACTGCTACGCTGAACACCACTTAAAGTGAGGCACTGGATGGGAGCAGACTTGTACACGTTACTGAAAAATAGTAAGGAATTACATTTACAGTTACACAAGGCTAAATTGTAATTAATAACAATTCCAATTACCCTCCAATAAAAGTAAGTGACCGTACCTAAAAAAGTAATCCGTTACTTTCGTGGCGTTACTTTCAACAATATTGTCCTCAAGCAAAAAACAAAGGGAATAGGGTTATTCAAGTTCTTATTGTTGCCACCTTGTTCCATTTATTGACCCTGAGTATTTTGAGCAACAGCTGACCCTCGAAAGAACCGTCAGACATTTTGCGTTATTTCTTACTCAATATGTCGATCTGCTACGCTGAACACCGCTTAAACTGAGGCACTGGAAGGGAGCAGACTTGTACACGTTACTGAAAAATAGTAAGGAATTACATTTACAGTTACACAAGGCTAAATTGTAATTAATTACAATTCCAATTACCCTCCAATAAAAGTAAGTGACCGCACCTAAAAAAGTAATCCGTTACTTTTCGTGGCGTTACTTTCAACAATATTGTTCTCAAGCAAAAAACAAAGGGAATAGGGTTATTCAAGTTCTTATTGTTGCCACTTGTTCCATTTGTTGACCCTGAGTATTTTGAGCAACAGCTGCCCCTCGAAAGATCGTGTCAGACATTTTGCGTTATATCTTACTCAAAATGTCGACTGCTACGCTGAACACCATTTAAAGTGAGGCACTGGATGGGCAGACTGTCTTTTGTATTTCGCACACTTGTGTCTGCTTACGCCCGGAGATGCTAAATAACTTAAAAGCCGGTAATAGCGTAATCGGTCGTAGTCAAACGCAAGTGTGTAAACACCACTTTATATGGAAATTTAAAAAAAAGGTTTTGTTTTTTGTCCAAATGATGTCGGTTATTTGTTTTTGTGTCTTTTTCATGCTGTGTTTTATGTTCTCCGTCCCAGCCTCAGGCAATGACATCGAGATGAACATGCAACGAATCGCCTGCACTCCAAATAAATTACAATCTTTTTAGTTCAGCTCGGGGCCGTCGAGTTAGGCTTTTCTTACCAATCAAACTATTACGATGCAATAAATTTGTCTTGCGGTTCGTGTTAGTGCTGGTAAAGTTTTTGCTACATATTGTGACTCCCAGCCGACTGCGAGACCCAGTCGCCCAGCAAGTCGTTGTGAAGATGGATTCTGTAGGGCACGCGCCAGTTTCCTCTTGTCTTGCTCGACTGTCTTGGAAGCCAGGGTAAAAACGGAGAGCGTGCCTCCTATTTCAAAGCGCTGACTGCGAACAATTATTCCACTCTGCCTTTCTTCCTTCTGCGAATACGTCGTTGACCGAACGCGAATCAAGGGACAATGAACTAAATTAATGTATTATAATAATCTCTATTGCACGACTATCTCAAAAAAGGGCTATCACATTAACTTAAGTAGGAGTTAAATGTAAAAATTTCGAATACGCGATCCCCGAAAGGCAGTTAACAAGTGATGTGCAGTCCTGGCTTCTTTAATAGTCTATAATTGAAAAGCACAAGACACACCGACACGAATGTTTGCGCCCGCTTTTCTATAAAAAAACAAAAGCCCCCAAGACATTTTTCTCCGTAAAAAATGAACATCACGTGCTTTCCTACTGCTTCATTAGGACCAAACAAAAAAACCCTCACGTTCCCTATTGTACTGATAATCAGACATTATTAAGGAAGTTAGCGCGTTCATGTAATTTTCTTTAGATATCCTATACGCTTTCACTTCGCGTTTGTGTTCGCTAAAATCCTACCGCCTATACTCTCATCTCACAAGTTACGTGCCGATCAATGGGAGATGCAGGAATGTGAACTTATTTCTGAATTTTTATTCGGTGCCTCAACCACTCGCTAGAGAACATGCACACATTTTAAAGCTATTTTATTGTGCCCGAATTTAAACAACGCCGTTCCAACAATTTTCGCAACAAGTATGTAGAACAGCGGTTCATGCACCCCATGCCGTTGAATTTGGCGAATGAGAGGGCCTCTTTAGAGCAATTACATACACTAAACAAGCACGTTCTTAAAGATAATGCAGTGAGTGCGCAGGCGGGCTGGTGGATGTTTACCATTTTGTTCTTAGCCCGAGACTGAGGCAGGAAAAGAGGAAAGTTTCAAAGTAGAAGAAAAATGAACAGTCGAGGACACGTCTCTAACACAGCTAAACACAAGTTTATTTGGTCACCCTCTTATATACACTCCACGAACTTCACCACCGAACCTTCTCGCCCTTTTCGACCTCCAAAGCCAAAAGATAACAAAGATCTCATCTCTTTCCACCACAATTGTTAAACGACCTTGAACAATCCAGACGTTTTCCACAAAGCAACACACTCTAGCTCTCCTTCCCGGAAGATAATTGACCGAACCTTCGCGTACATAGCACACCCTCCCCCTCTACTCTCCGGCCCACAGTCCCAAAGCATCCTGGCAACAAAAGATTCCAATCCACCTGATCCCCTCCCGAAGACACAAAGGAGGAAACCACTTACACCCTTTCACATGCAACAACCACTTTACAAAACTCTTAAATCCGCAAGAATGTTTTTGCACTGCTGCTAAGCTGTAACGACACCTGACTAATGCAGTTGCCCATTGATTTCATTCTTATTGTTTCTTTAACAACCCTTTTGATGTCGTTTAACTCCCTGTGTATTATCTCTGTTTCGGACCAGCATGGTATACAATTATTACATTCTTGAACATGTTTCGCTATTTCCGAATTAGCCACGTTGTTTTTTACATTTCTTTTGTGTTCAGTCAATCTGTCATTTATACACCTTGACGTCTGCCCCACATACTTAAAGCCACATTCCACAGGGATTTCATATACCACTCCATTATCACACGGAATAGACTTTTCTCGATGCGTTTTGTGCATTCCCTTACACTTTTGTGGAAGGGTGTGAGCTTACTCAACTTGTAATCCGAACTAAAAACCAGATCCACACCGAACTTTTTGGCACAAGCCTTTAAGTTGTGAAAAATTTTGCGATAAAACGGAATTACACTAGTCCTATTTTTTGGCTTCTGCTTTGGTTCTTCTTTACATTTGTCTGCGAATCTTACGGATAACTGCTTCCCTACGAATTCATCCTCATAACCAGCACCGTTTAGCCTTCTCCACTGTCTTTCTACTGATTCAGCCAAGAAATGTGTACATGATCTCTCCATTGCATTTTTGAAACTTTCCTCTTTTCCTGCCTCAGTCTCGGGCTAAGAACAAAATGGCGTTCTTAAAGCAACTTTTGCTTAAGGTATCGACGTCTCATTCCCCGACTCTCTTGTGAATGCCGGTATTTCGTTGCCTACAATTCAACTATGTAACACCTTGAGCTTTATTACATTCTCGGGCGATATTAATCTTTATAATGAGGTAACGGCAAAATAGCGCAGGGACTCTACTTTGTTTCAGCCCGCAGCCGGCCGTACATTTAAAAGGACCTACTCAATAGCGCAGCGCCAGAAGTTCATGGTCAAGGCGCTCGTTGTCTCTCTTGGTTTTCGGTCTCGGGCTAAATCCATCAGACGCAGAGAAAAGCGGGTCTAGGAGAACTCGTCACAAGCCCGGCCGTCACTGGCCAACTGGTTATAGGTGAACTCGTCAAGGCGGCCAACTCGTCACAGGGTATCTCCAACGAGGAATTCTCGTCAAGTCGGAATAATCATCAGAAGGAACACTCGTGTCACGGCGTGGAGTTTGACTGTAGAACTACGAATTTACTTCTGTTTAATCCTACACCACAGGCACAGCGTGCAACTTTGAAAAATAACTCGTTAGATGAAATTTCGCGCGATAACCATATTTTTAAGCCGCGACCTTGAACCTCTCATTGTCATATAATATTATATGATAATTTACACATTAAACAAAATCACAGTTGTAGTTATACAAGCTTACCATGTGGTACACTTGCAAATATACGTATGCGGTAAACTTGTAACGCTAGATCGTATTCCCAGGGCTAGATAGGAGTCATTGAAATACACAATTCAAGACACAAAGTGTGGTTTTTATTCACATTTTGCAGACAAGCCAAATAAAACGCTTCAGGCCGAGAAGCGGATGTTCCTTGGAATATTTCGTAGCTTGTCGACTGTAGAGCTCTTTGTGTGATCTTCAAGAATTCTCGAGATGCGCTCCTTCGCTTCTCGGTACCTCTTGCAAGACGTGGTGGCTGTTGCCCCACATCTAACTCTGCCATCTTCAACTCTTGGAATGCGTGCTCGTCCTTCAGACACCTGAAGAAAGCCGATAGGTTCGGCAGGCAACAGTCGACATTGGACTGAAACAACAAAGAGGACAACGTCAGGTTAATTTAAACCCTTGGAAATCATGCCGGCTGCGATGAATGAGGAAGATATTGCTTCGCTGACTAAACCACTGACCTGGAAGCCCCGATGCCAAGCTTCAACGGAGTTGTTCGTACGTGGCAAATTCTGCAACACGGCATCGTGCACCGACCAAAGGCTAGTAGAAAACATGGTAGCCTGAACACCATTACATCTTCTGCGACCAATGTAGGTATCCTCGAAGTACATGGCTAAATCTGTGGCCTGAGTAGGAAAACATCTAGAAGCCCGTCGAACGCATCCGGGACTTCGGCGGGAGGGAGGAACGCTAATGCGGGTAGCATTCACATCTAGAAGAGAAGACAAAACAAATTACCGTACTTGAAGAGAATTAATCTGTTGGATTTTACTTTAACAAGGAGCTGTCTCTCAGCTTGATGTTTTAATGTTATAATAGAAAGCAGTAATCTGAAAATATATTCAGGGATACATTTGTGAGCTATCGAATGAGCATTCTCCTTTGCCTGCAGACCTTTTTAATATAGTTTTGCTTTGGGGGCTGTTGGGGAGGAGGACTGACCGTGACGCCCTAAGCGGTTAACTTTAGAGCTATACGGATGGGGAAAACAAATACATTGACTCAGCGCTCGGCCAACATAACCGAACGCGGCGTCAGCTTTCCGCTGGAGTTCGTGTTCTCCGGTGAGGGGAGGAGGGGCTCTTTTGTTACCACCCCGGCTTGCATAAACAATGCAGCATGCACGGTGCCAGCTCAGCACAAAAGCCTAAGTGGGCCAAGCTCGCGTTCTCTGACGACTGCTTTCAGGAGAGATCCGGCACTTAACGTCACTTCGTCGAATGTTAGTATTTTTTACATTACACTTTGCCCCGCGCTCTAATAAAGAAGATGGGATGGATCAAGGACATGCCCATAAAGCCTATCGGCATGTGCACAGGCCTTGTTTTGAGTAAACACCAAAGTGTGGGGAAACAAACGGGTCAGAGCGCCTTCTATAGTTCGATCTCCTGCCCAATAATGTGTCATTTTCGTAGTGAAGTCATGTACAACGATGGCTACGCAATCCTTCCAACTCCACGTTTGAGTAATGTGTACGCACGATTGAGAATTCTTGGTCTCGATTTTTAAATACCGATATAAATATTTTTCAAGAAGAAATTAAAATATTAGCCTAATTGACAAACGAGCCATTATTGCTTGTCGGGGTGAAAAATGAGAAGAACACGTACATGTTGTGGTTCTGTGAAGACTCTCACTTTAAAATGGAATAAACAAAACCCAATCACCTGAACCGCAAACTCTTCGTCATTGCCGTAGCGTGCCTGCAAGCCCAACTTGCGTAACCTCCGGTAAACGGACTGGCAGAGATGAAAAAACGGGGTACGGGCCGTTCGTCGAGAGACAATTCGTAATAGGGCAACTCGTCGCAGGGCCGTTCGTCGCACAGGGCTATTCGTCATAGGGCAATTCGTCAGTAGGACAACTTGTCGAAAAACGGTGTTTTGAAATAGCGCTTTGTCTATACGGAACGAAAAGCGTCGCCGAAGGTATTATAACCCGACGCTATTCTTAGCATTGACCTATTTTTAAGTGTTCGGTAGCTTTGTTATTCAGCTTGTATGCAGTAGCCTGTTTAGAAAGATTAGTCTCCTGTTTGGTTCTAAGTTGATAAGCATTTTAGTTGACCTTGGAAGCACAATGTATAATCCTTTGAGGATTACTTTGTTATCCACCTTCGAGTTTACAGTCTTTCTCTCGTCTCTCTGGTACTGACAAAGGTTTTCACTCAGCTTAGCTTACAGGGTTTCGAAGAAGGATCTGGAAATGCGGCTTCCAATGACTCATTCATGAATCGGGGGCTGCTATAAAATGTTTGGTTTCCCGTCAATCTTTGTAGTCGCCATGGAAATCATCCAGACAGAGAGAGGTGGGGAGATGCTACTTTTTCAGGGATTTTCATACACCGCCAACCGAAGAACTGAAACTAGTGTATACTGGATATGCCGGAAAAGGGAGAGCTGGAAAGCAAAAATAACAACCAATTTTTTTAAGCTTCAAATTTTGAAAGCGACGAACGACCACAGCCATGCTCCAGAACCGACCGAAATCGACTGTCTGAAGGATCGATCAAAAATGAAGACGAGTTCAGGTGGGGACGCATAAGATTTACTTCGTTTTTCGTGATAGTTCTGATGATAAACTGCATTTGATAACATATGTAATTTATTTTCAGTGGAAGGACGTGACCAAGCTCAGCATATTCTCTTGGACGCGGCTGCAAATATCACCGACAGCACTGCGTCACAACGGCCCTCTACATCAACTCTACGTCGAACCATGCGAAGACAGAGACAACGGGCAACATTTAATTATGCCCTCCCACCCTGCCGAGAGGACATCAAGCTCCCAAGAGAGTACACGGTGCGTACATAAAACATTACGCGGCTGATTTACATGCCATATAACATTACCATTATGCGGTTTATTTACATGCCATATTTGATTGTAGGTGAACTGCAAGGAAGAGCCGTTTCTCTTGCACGACAGTGGCGAGGGCGACGTCAACCGGCTCATCCTATTTACAACGCAACGCAACCTGGAGTGTTTGGGAGGTGCAAGCGCCTGGTTTTGTGATGGCACGTTCAAGGTGGTGCCCTCCCTGTTCTATCAACTCTACACCATACATGCGCTGAAGAACAGGATCACCGTGCCCATGGTGTACGGTTTACTTCCAAACAAAGCTGAGTTAACATACCCCAGGTAAGTTCCAATTATAATGTTGCCCTATTAGGTGTTATCTCAAGGTATTGCAAATGGCTGTGCAAACTCTACCACTTTTTCATGTTACCTGGTTCTTCACAGCCGTCATTGACAACATTGGACCCTGCGCTGCACGGACCCTGTACACGGACTTGGAAATGGCCGCTATCAACGCCGCTCGTGACACTATTTGAGAGGTCCGAATTCAAGGATGCTTTTTCCAGCTTGCCCAGTCCGTTTATCGGAAGCTTTGCGCCTTGAGTTTTCAAGCGAGTTACGCCACGGACGAGACATTTGCAGTAAAGGTCAGTCTCTTTTGGCCTGTGGAGTGTTGTTTCCTTTTCTGTATATACTGCTTATCAGTTTGTGTAGAGTTTCAAAACATTTTCTTTTATTCCAGATCAAAATGCTCCCGGCTTTGGCATTTCTACCTGCTGGGAACATTCCTGAAGCTTTTCAGGACATCATGGAAGCATTTCCTACTGAGGCGATTCAAGTAGCAGACTGCTTTGAGGATGTTTACATCGGCCGACCGCGACGAAACGGGAGCTGCTCCGCCCAGTTCCCTCCAAAATGTGGTCCGTGCATGAGGTGACGATGGGTGGAATGCCCCGGACCAACAACAGTGTGGAGGCATGGCACTACGGGCTACAGGTAATTTCTTTTATTGCCTTATTCATGCCGCACGCGCAATCAACAGTCTGTATGACTAAAGAGACGTTTGCTGAAGAGACTAAAGAGACCGTCCTTTAGACAAACATGCAGCAACTAGCCCAACAAGTTTTATTGGACAGTTTGTACCTCGTGTATATTTATAAAGCCCTCGATATCATTTTTTGCAGAGCAACGTAAGTTGTGCTTCACCTAATCTCTGGGCGTTCCTGGAGTCACTCAAAAAGGAGCAAGCTATGACGGAGTTGAAGCTCGGCCAAGCCGCAAGCGGGACGTCGTTTCCACAAGGGTGTCGCGGAAGCGGGCCGGACCCGACAGGCGACTTCGGGCCATCCTTGACGGGACCAACCACTTGGATGTCGTCGAAGCATGTGCCAGAAGTATCTCTTTGTGAACACATGGTAAAGTGCTATCAGTAATAAAACACTTGAATTTACGCACCTGAATGAGTACTCACTTCTTATTAGTCACTAGGAGTGGTGCCTAAGGTTGTGGTGGTCAAGACATTATTACGCAGTGCCTATAAAAATTAGTACAAACTAATTTCATGGGTGCGGGAAAAATAAGTAAATAAAGGAAGAGGGTCACTAGTAATTGCACTCGCCTAAACAAACTATGCTCAATAAGTAACAGAACCCATAAAAATTATCAGAAAGAAATGTTTCACGAATTGTCATAGTGACGAACCGCCCTATGACGAATTGCCCTATGTGACGAATAGCCCTGCTATCAGTTGTCGTGCGACGAATTGTCATTCGACGAACGGTCCTACACCAAAAAAAACATCCCTGAATCTCCGCTAGGGAAATTCCCTGGAACATGTTGTGATCACCGCCGCCTCAAAGTCACAGTAAATGGCCTCGACTGCCACGCTAGACAGGAGGCTGGACAGCACGGAGAAGAGTCTGAACAAAGCATGAAAGAAACGTGATACTGTCGACTTTCGCTATTTTGTATGGGAACTTAACGCCGGTAGGTTACTTCTTTCTTGTTCGGTAGCAACGCGTACGAAAGAGGGATGCCGTCACTGTCGCCTTCACGGTACACGCCGTGGGTG
This sequence comes from Ixodes ricinus, assembly GCA_037355805.1. Taxonomy (NCBI): domain Eukaryota; kingdom Metazoa; phylum Arthropoda; class Arachnida; order Ixodida; family Ixodidae; genus Ixodes; species Ixodes ricinus. The sequence continues at coordinate 61,362 of JAZHYW010021887.1, forward strand.
CAGCTCGGTATACACCTGATAAAACAGCGACGGCGTCACCTTGAACGTTCCGCCCAGGAACCAAGCCTTGGCAGTGGAAAGGCCAGCAAGAATGCGCTCCTGGTCGCCGACACCGCTGTCGTGAGCAAGGAATTGTTCGTCTTGGACTCCGGACACCTGTAAAACATATTGTCACAAATGACAATTCATGAGGCGGTGAACATTTGACAAACTAAACATTTAATGTGGACCGAACTAGTGGCAAAAAAAAAAAAAAAAAGGACTAGAGTGGTAGCTGTCGACGTAGGCTTAACTTCAGGGTCGAGCAAGACTGGCACCGCACAGCCGCTTTTGTAGCGGCATGCCTTTCTCGAAACCTTTGTAACCTTATAAACATTTTCGAAAAAAAGATTTTCGCAGGCGCCATATTCGAGTCAACCACGTCGACCCGAGTTCGTGCGGCTATGGCGCGTGCTTTCTTCGTGTTCTTAAGCAACGCACACGCGCATGCTGGGTTATGCGAATTGCCCGCAGGACTGTAGCGCGTTATGAGAATGTAATGAAAGGTAGGAAAGCGCGTGCTCGTGCACTTTGAGCGCCAGCGGTCAACGTGCATGAGCGCGGGTGTTCCTATCTTCGACTATTTCCATAACACGCTCTACCTTGGCTGCATTGCTACAGGAAGTTTACCTTGAGTATAGAGCAGTATAGAGCAAAATAATAAAACAGGTGCCACATATGCTATTGTTATCTGCGTGAGAGCCATGTGCATTGTCCACTCTCCCACACGCCCGGAAGTATAAAAAGCATTGACTAAATCTAAGTGCGAGCGAAGCCGGTGCTACAAGTACAAGCGTATTGCCTTAAGCGACGCTTCAACTATACACGAGCGCGCGTACTAAACAGGCCCTACAAAAGCGCTACGCTTGCTCTTGTAGCTTCGCTTTCACACGGACATGTGATGAAAAGATGTAAAGTTCAATAGAACATGGTGATATAAATAGGTCTTTTCTTACCTTGTATTCCTCTGGTATGACGATTTCTTCACGCAGCTTCGGGAGCACATACGGGTTTCTACGTTTTTGCCCCTGCTTGCGAATAGTGCGCTTCAGTGTGCTGGGTGAAGGCATCTGGGAGGCTGTGTGCTCACTGACTGAGACGGCAGCATCAAGCAGGATTCGGTGCGGGGGATCGCTTCCGTTTTCTTCAATAAAAATATATTATTAGCTCGTAAACAATTATAAGACACAAGTGAAAACTGCACAATCTCGCTATCCAACCTAAAACAAAGCAATAAAACATCTTACCGGCTTTTCTCTTCATGCCCTGGCTGGTCTTGAGAAGATTAGCTTCAGTCGAATCCCCGGCATGAGTATGGGTTCCACCCTCGGCCACAACAATGGTTATGAACTCGTCAGTTGTTAGTTTCGCTTTGCAGAGTTTTCTATGTCTACATACCCAATAAAAACTGGAACTGCATTTTCTGCTTACACTATACGAATATCCTTGGTAGAGCAACATGGGCGCCCCACGCTGAGTTTTCGTGACTTCAATAGCTGTACTTGCGAAGACGAGAGATTTCAACGGATCTTTGGCTTTGTATATAGGCTGCGTGCGCGGCCATTATACCGTCCTAACCGTATCACAAATCAGGTTTCGAGGTTCCTCTGTTTAACAAAAGACGCTAGGTCTTGCAGTATTGTAAAGAACCCTGAATTAGGTTTTTTTGTTCTCAACTAAAAGCACTGACCGAAAAAGGGTCAGGTCTTTTGTGTAAAGCTTTACATCCTAACCGTATCTCAAATCCTGAAAAGAAAAGAGCCTGGGTGCCGCAGTTGTGAAGAATCGGAAATCTCATCTTGCCTTCTTTTTTTTTCTTTTTAGCAGAAATGCTTGAGATTGTGGAGGTCACTTTTTTTTGTAAGAAAGCAAGGCCGACCGCGTTCCTATCAAAACACGGTCATCTTGTGACGAGTGCTCCTATGACGAAATTACCTGGAACGAGAAGGCCGGTGTGTCCAGTTAGCCTATGACGAGTTCTCCGGTGACGACTGGGCTTGTGACGAGTGGGCCGGTTCCCGAGAAAAGCGCACGACGGCGCTACATTCGCTCTACATGTTTGGTTGAGACTTTCATGGCAAACGCACAAAGGTGATGCGCGCCATGACAATACACTTATTTCGCTGCTTGATTGTGTTTATCAGATCGCAACTCGGATTTAAGTAGAACATAGTAGTACAACGTGCTTTCCCCCCCCCAAAAAAAAAAAAATTAATTTTTATTGCAAAATTAAATGTGCATCGCATAACGCTCGTTCTCCTCCTATATGTAGAGCTTTCCGAACCAGATGCTAAAGTTTCAGCACTAACCGTCATCTTATTCAAATGTTATTGGTGATTTTCTGACATTTCTACGTATTCGAGAGCTCGGTCAGCAGCCATTTTCCTATAAAACATTTCGGAAAATCACGTATAACTCTCGAATAAGATAACGGTTGGTGCTGAAACTGCGGCCTCTGGTTCGGACCTCTAGCACTACATTTGGGCGGAAAATGAGCATTCGGCAATGCGCAATATAAATTCGCGGTAAAAAACAAAAAAGCTTTGTACAATTTTTTTTCTGTGTGTGTCTGTGTGGGTAAGGGGAGGGGGGGTGCGCCCTGTATGTAGGGAGACGACAGGCCAAGACTTGATGTTAGTTGTTAGTCAGCTCTTGTACCGTCTTATCCTTCTACTTGTCTTTGTCTATTTGCGCTGTCTGTATTTCGTGATGTACGACCAACTAGCCTGCCAGATGATTTTGATAAGGTTTCGATTTGCGCGGACTGGTTTTACAGTTTTTTTTTGAATGGAAAAGCATTTCGTGTGATTTAGGAATCAACATGTTTCTGAAAAGTTGCATGAATGATTTTAAGCGAGGAGATTGTTGAATAGCCGTTATTCTGAGGCATTGCCTTATTTAGTGAGTCTCAAAAAGAACATGAAATATTTCTTTTTTTTTTAATGATTTCAGGCTGCGCTGGCTTTGGGAGTCGGGACATCCCCAGCAGTGGGTGCAAAGCAATATGAAGAGGTGGTCCATCCTGGCAGCGAAACCACAGGGCTTTGTCAGCGCCAAAACAATGACACTCGAAAACATCGGTGCCATCTTCTTTTTATTTTTAATTGGGCTCGGTTTCGCCGTGACAGTATTTATTCTAGAAGTGTTTGGGGGTTTTGTTGCTCTAAGATCGAGGAAGCTTTCGCGAGGATGAGTTCTTCTACAATCACGGTTTTAGCACGAAGCACTGAAGCATACTATATCACAGTAAAGATCTTGCATGTCGCAGTTAATTACGCAATATCCGCAGGGCATTAAAGCTCTAATGAAAAGACTGCCTTTTGAATAGCATGTCAAAGGCAGTTCACTTGAGATAGCTGCAGTGACCATTTGTATTTTCGCCTGTAGACTTTTAGTCTTTCTTTGTATCGATCGATTGATTGCACAATCTTCTTTTGATTCACAATGAGCACCCTAATTAGCTTCTTGAAACAATAATGAAAAAAACGTCAATGTAATGAGGGTATTAACGAAAACTTCACTTTGAATATGTTCTACAAAAGGTGCTTTAAAATGGAGTGTGACCTGCAAATGTAAAATGTCTACTCTGGGATTACTATTTTCCTGTTTTATAGGTAGTACATTTGGTTAGGTAGATTAAATTGTCTGTACTCGGGGATAACATTTCTTGGCCTTTCCTAGGAGAGATGAGGGGAGCGCGTGCACAGCTCTAAGCAGCGCTTAAAAGGAGAGAGGGCACACGTTCCAGTACCTTTGACTGCATTGCCAAGAACAGTTGTCCCCAAGTACAAACGCTTTAAACACGCGCGAGATAACAGCCGCCATTGCTGATCTTTTCTTGTCTCACCGAGATGGCGATCCAATGAAACAGGCGTTTACGAGCCCTCACAAAGGCCATCGCCGGGGAAGACACAGTAGAATCTAATACGGCAATGAACTGTCCGCCTGTGGTAATCATGAAGTGTAGTAAACGAAATAAATGGACACAAAAACTGAAAGCCGGCTCTGGCAGCGCCGAATCACAGCTGCTTAAAAGCGTCTATACATTCTGACAAGTTACAATCGCCTAATGGCTTACTTTTCGTGCCGTTAAGAACATAACATGAAAGCTTTTCCCGCCACCAAGTCGTGCGTAAAACTAATTCAAAATCATGACGGCCAACAACAAAAAATAGCCATTGACAACCTAAGATACGCAGTGTTTGGCGAGTCTCGACTATCTCATTATTCCTCCTCTGCCAGTAGAATACCGGCATTAGCCAATAAAATTGCCTAGGAACAAATATCGAGGCGAGAAGAATAAATATAAACAAACCACTCCCTGCGTTCTTTTTTTTTTTTGTTAAGCTGTAGTGATTATAAAAAGCAGTTTCTTTGTTTAAGGACAATGCATTGAACACTACTCCGACTGGTGATGTTTAGCGTCATATTCCGCCCATGCATCCAAACTGGTTTCGACGTGGCAAAAAAAATTACGTCACAAAAGCCGGGATGTCATGCCGTCGGGTGTCGCGATCCTCGTGGTTGACCATGGAAGTTTAGGCAGTAAGCGCGGGCAAACGCGGTTTTGGCTGTCGTCGCAGCGTCTATACTGCTGGGATGCCGAAACTTCCGTGGTCTATCAAGCTGTAGAGTGACCTGCAGCGGTCAGGCGTCTGCCAGATCCACCACCGCTGCTGTGTTACCGCCAGGATCGCGGTCGGCGAAAACATGAACCTTCAATGCCGAGCGCAATTTCGTCTGCATCTTTTGCAGGGGTTGTGGTGACGTTAGAACGCCGAGCTCTGATTGGTTCTGAATGAAATATAGTGGATATACCTCAAGGCAACTTGCTTTGCGGTCTACCCACTATCCTTCACACAGAACCAATCAGAAATCGGCCTCTTTCTGACCAGTCGGAGGCGCGTTCCAGGTACCATGTATCAGTGTAAAACTTCAAACATTTTTCCTCACAACAATATTCGTCGGAGGTGTTTCGTCCACCTTGACATATAACTTGTAAGAATTATAGCAAGATTGTCTAAAAGAAAACAACTTAATCTTGCTCTACGTGTCAGCGACAGTATCTAAGATGCATTTTAAGAGGCAAAGTCTCTGACAGAGAGTGCAATAAAATGTTTTAATTTGTGTGAAATTTGGAAATGCTAGTTAACGTTATCAGTGAAAAGCGTGAGAGGCCAGAATAATTTTTCGAAACAGCTCTCTCAAACCTTATCGAATGTTTTTGTAATGTATTCTTTACATTACACTGTGATTTAAGAATTGACATTTAAGTGAGAATTAAATGGCTTGGCCACTTCATATGCTGTTGTTACAGTTTACCATGCTACACTAAAACCACGTTGTCCTACACCTTTGGTAACTTTCAACATGATCGATGATATGTGAATAAACTATATAAATCGAGCATTTACTGTCTTTGAAGTCGTGAATCTTGGTTTAACCATGTCATTTTCTAAATTTCAACTACAATACATGTTTTGCAAGACTCCAGAAGAAAGCCCCTAAAATAATAAAGGCGCAGATATTAACATTCTGATTCAATTGAATGCCTAATTAAGGCTCTCTGCCAAATAAGCGCTTTGTCTTTTGAGAGCAAGGTTTACTTGTCGTACAGAGTAAACTTTTTACACATATGAAGTTGTAATGGTACTCAAAACACTCCTCCTAACACCCTTCATTTAATTCTGAAGGGTGTTAGGAGGGTGTCCAACGTGACTAAGACACCCTTTTCACACCTTTAATATATGAAAGGGTCTAAGTAGGGTGCAAAAAATCTGTTAGATGATTTGAGCACAGTCCATGATGCTGCTAGGGTGTAAGGGTGTTCGGAGTTTTGTTCTTGAAGACGACGAAGAGCAGTTTCACACTGATGCCGACTGAGGCCAACACTACGATCCGATGAAGCCAAAAAAGTGTACTGTCACGGCTCTCGTCGTCTTTTTGCCGCTGCTACCACCGGCAAGACCAATCAGGCACTTTGAATGCGTCGTGATTGTGCTCATCTTATATACATATAGCTTTGATAAAATAAACGAGTAATGCAAGTTCAGGTAGTCGTGGTGTAAACTTATAGGATTATGTAGACATTTCCATTGCAGAAAGGTAACGTTCCTTGTTTCTGATGTAAAAAAAATAAAGCCTCGCTCACTTCGATCTGCTGATGGGAGGAAATACATATTCATATTCGCGACTTTTGAACTTTAATGGGTCTCCATAAAACGGAACATGGGAATTTTAACTTGTCAAAAGAAATGTAGTTCCCGAAAACCGAATTTTGTATTACAACATTAATTAAACTCGAAATGACTTACCTGGAAAGCAACAGACTTTTCAGTGTGATGGGCAGCAAATATTTCGTAATGCTACGCACATATAATTTCTGGGCTAGTCTCTCCGATGTACTATACCAGGGGTGGCCTGGCTGGCCTGGCCTAAGTGCCGCAAACAAAGCCACGGAACTTCTAAGAGCCGCAGAGGGGGAGGGGGGCGGGGAGGGCAAACTTAACTTTTGGTCAGAGTCTGACTGTATGTATGGGGGCACAAGGCTGTACGACTGTACGTATGGGGGCACAAGGCTGCCAAACTGCAAGCTGCAGGTGCTTTATTCTGAAATCCTTTCTTTTCTTTTTCCTGGGGAAACGCGGAAAGGGGAAAAGGGGAGAAGGGGCGGCGGAGCGGGGGGGGGGGGGTCCCCTTACGAGGGATCCGCGAGCCGCACTTGGACCAGCAAAGAGCCGCATGCGGCTCGCAAGCCGCGGTTTGGCCACCCCTGTACTATGACACTTTTCAGAAGATTATTTTCGAGCTTTTTCTACAGACTTCACTTTTATACAGCGTGCTGTTCCACGACACTTGAAAACAAAAAGAGACAAATGAAAATGAATAAACAGATTAAAGTAAAAACATTATAGTTCAATAAAATAAAACACAGATGTATCTATTTGGGGAATTACCACAATAATCTTCTAAAAGCACTGACAGCTTAAAAAGAGCAGAGCGCGGCTTTTATGTTCAGGGTTTTAACTTCATGATTCGTTCTTCGGCATACTTGAATCGGAAAATTGTCGAAGAGATAATAGGATGTAAATAATATTTAAAAATAAAACCTCTCTCTTTTATATTCGTGACAACAGATAGATCAGAAAAATGTGGGGTTCTCTTCTATTTTATTTTTTATGTACAAAACAAAGCGATATTTAGGCACTTGCCAACGCTTTGGCATTATGTTTATCGCGAAAAACAAAAATCGCTTGGATTGTTGATGATAGACTGGTACAACGCCTTGCATCAAAAGTTTGTTAAACCGCGAAGGCGAAATCGTAAAACAGTCAAACCTTAATACAACCCGTCGGATTAGTTACGAGTGTTATGCCACTTGAACGACGAAAAGATACCACTTAAACCAGCAAAACGAAAACTGCTCGAAAACTTTAAGTTTAAGTAGAATAGTGACTATACCTTCCGTTTTATTAAACTTAAAAATGTATATTTCAGAAAACAAAAAACAACATCGGATTATACGCTATGCAAAATGAGCGCAGATAAGCCCCCACCCAAGCGACCGGAGCAGAAACTGCAACAAGTCTTTTTTGGAAAGAGCAGGCGTTAAGTCGTAGCCAATCCAGCCAACCCACGTTCGTGATTCAAAGATGTCTGCTTTCGGTTACGGTTGGAACTACCTTTGTGGATGCTTCCACGTATGGTCGCAATTACAGGTGAGAATATTTCTGCAGTTTGCTTGTCGAACTATCTTTATGTGTCTGGGAATCCACAACGTGACTATTGATGCCTCTCGTAGAGTATTTCACTTGCTTAACGCTTATATGTTGTGGTAGCGAGTGTATTGATCGCTGGCTTGTTTTCTTTTTAGAGCTGATACCGCCAAAATTATCGTAAAGTGACAATTGTGCTACTAAACTTTTTCGCTTTCACGCCGGCGGGTTTTTTTTTTTCGAATTATAGAAACTGAGCAATTTGGAAACATTATTGCTTCATCAGTGGGGAGTTTGAGAGGAGATTTCTTTTGTTTTTGCGTCATGGGCTTAAAGGGACACAGACAGGGTATTTATGCTCGGAAAGGTTTTTTCTTACATGACACATGAGAGCCCATCTACCCAGAACACAATTCGCGGTTCGAAATTCGTTTTCTTTTCCCCCGAAAACCGCCGATCCAGAACTGGCCGGTGTGAGTCGCGCTCGGTCTTTTCTCCGTGTTTAAGAGGTTAAAAGCGCTAAAAAAACAACGGACAAGGGAAAGGGGCCAACAGTGCTACTGGCAACTGACATTTATACTCAGTTGCAATTATGTTAGAAATGTTTAAGGACAGTGTTTGAGGGCACAATTTCACCAGTGAATGTCCCGGAGATGGTACCTTACAGTTTTTAGATCTTAAGATATTACTTCGACATTCACATGTCTTTTGGTTTTGTTACCCTAGGGCTAAGAAAGGATGTTACCCTTTGATCCTAATCACTCAAAAGTGATTAAGAGGGGTATTACCTCTACGTGCCATCACACATAGGATAGAAAGTCTTGTCCACATAGGACATGAGATAGCTTCAGGATACAGGTAGACAAACTGGAGGAGGGAGGCTTCTCACATACGTTTTTTGTCGGGGTGGCAGATGGACTGCTAAAGAAACTTTAAAAACTGGTCTGGTGGTGTAAGAGAAAATCCAAGGCGTAGACCGGTGGTGATATCTTATGTGCATAAGGTGAGCCACAGAATACATAAAGAGGGGAAAAATATGGGGGTCCCTGTGCCACTTTCAACTCATCAAAAATTGGGCAGGCTATGTGAAAAAATAGGACGAGGGGTGCTACGCGTCGGAGTATGTCAGAAGAAACATAAGACCCGGTATGTTGAGTGCGGCGTTCGCTGCACTCCACATACAAAGAAGTACAAGATTCATTTATCATGTGGCAGTGTACATAGGCCAATCGGGTCGTTGTATAAATGACAGGCTCAAGGAACGTGCACTGTCAGTAAGATCGTTACCCTCAGGAAATATGGCAGTACAGTGTAACATATGTGGGTGTGTCCCGAAGTTTGACAACTCCCTTGTTTTAGCCAGAAACCGAAACAAAAATACAAGGAAGATATCCGAAGCGTTCTTCATGACGAAGTGCGTTGAAGGCACGTGAGTCACACTCCATTGATTGCTCTGCTTAACACTGAGGTGGCGTTTTTAAAATCTTTCGAAAAGTTAATGTTAGATTGATAAGCATTGGTGTGACGACGTTGCAGTTCTTTCATCACATGTTTTGATTTCACGGTGTTTATATATGTTTTCCCATGAGTAAACTTAAGTTGCAAGTAGCGCTCTGTGGTATTGGTCTATTTCCCTTCAATGTTGTTTTTAGCACTTTTAACCTTTATGAATCACCAACTAGGACAGGTGCATACCCTTCTAGAGTTTTCTCCCTGGTCACGTGCCATTTTTTATGGTTTAGACACAACCACCAAAAATAATCAAAGTCGTGGGTCATCAGGGGCACACACTCAACAATAAAAATAGTAAAAAAAATAGAAATTTTTTGTGGCTTGTAAAAAACTGCAGATCCTTTTTTTTAAATGAAAGACGTTTACAAATCTCTGTAACGCAAAATTAGAGCGCAGCTCTTGAGGAGGAGGAGGGGTGGGTACGGAGGGGATGGTATGCCCCTCCCCTCCTCCGTCCCCTCTCCTCCTTCCCTACTTTCTCTCCTCATCCCGTCCTCCTCCCCTCATTCTTTGTTTTTCATCCTCCCCTCCTAACCTCCTCCTCCTTCCATCCTCCTCTCCCCTCCTCCTCCGTACATTTCCCCCCGCCTCCTCTGTACCCTCCCCTCTTCCTCCTGCGTACCCTCCCATCCTCCCCTCCATACCCTCCCCTCCTCCTCCTAATACCGTCCCCTCCTCCCGCAGTTTTCCCGCTAAATTTTGCCGAAAAATTAACACGTGACCTCAACGGAAATTCTATTCCCCGCTAAATTTAGTTGGGAATCTAATTGCTGTTGAGTTCAGGTGACGTCAATTTTCCTGCTAAATCTAGCGAAAAAATTGAATTTGTTCATAGGTGACGTGACACCAAGTCATATCACGTCATTTTCACCGCTAAATTTAGCGTGCAAACTGAATTCGTAGTTAAAGTAACGTGACAAACATTTTCCCGCTCAATTTAGTGGGGAATTGAAATGCTGTTGAGGTCACGTGATGTGGATTTTCCTGCTAACTCTAGAAGAGAAACTCGATTTGTTCAAAGGTGACGTGACACCAAGTCATGTGACGTCATTTTCCCGCTAAATTTAGTGGGGAAACTGAATTGGTGTTGAGGTCACTAGACGTCAAATTTCCCGCTAAATTTAGCGGGGAATCGAATTGGTAGTGAGGTCGCCTGAAGTCAATTTTCCCGCTAAATCTAGCGGAAAACTGAATTGCTTCAAAGGGGGACTTGACATCAAGTCACGTGACGTCGTTTTCACTGCTAAATTTAGCGGAGAAACTGAATTGGTGTTGAGGCCACGTACGTAAATTTTCCCGCTAAATTTAGCGGGGAATTGAATTGGTGTTGAGGTCGCGTGATGTCAATTTTCCTCCTAATTTAGAGGGCAATTAAATTGCTGTTGACGTCACGTGACGTCGATTTTCTCGCTAAATCTAGCGGAGAAACTGAATTTTTCCATAAGTGACGGGACGCCAAGTCACGTGACGTCATTTTCCCCGCTAAATTTAGCAGGGAATTGAATTGGTGTTTAGGTCACGTGATGTCAATTTTCCAGCTAAATTTAGCGGTGTTACGCCGACGCCGATCCCGTGATACCCGGAAACAAGCGCCTAAGAGTTGCGCTGTAAAAAAAAAGAAAAAAGAAGTTGCACAGCCACGTCCCTTCCGGTAACTATCTCCTCCTCTATACTTCTTGTACCTCCCCAGTCCAGTTTCGGCTTCGGTTTCGAGTAGTTCATTTTTTTTACTTTATTAAGCATATATGTGTCACTGTAAAAAATATTGATTGGGTAGTATTCTGACACCATAATCAATCGCCATGCAAAAAATAATATATATATATATATCTTCTTTTTTTTTGGGGGGGGGGGATGTCAGTGTCCCTTCGATCATCGATCAGATTGTGTGTATCGCTTTGGCATCTTCGTTTTTTATCGATTTAATTAACATTCTCAGCACCAGTTCGTAAGTCGGGTTCGTTGGTAATTCATGAAACTTATGAACTTATGGAAGATGTTAGGCGTGTGTGCAATTGGTGCCGTCTGAACATGCTAGCGCTCAATCCTTCTAAAACCGTTGTTATGTCTTTGTGTAGAAAGGTTGAAAAAAATACCTTTTGTTACCAGATTGGCAATGATCTTCTGCGAAGAGTCGAGTGCACGCGTGATCTTGGTGTATACATAGACTCTTCGTTATACTTTACTGTACATGTTAACAACCTTATAAATGGCTCTTTGCGTAAGCTGGGAGTAATTTCTAGAATCACGCGTGAGTTCTCCACATAAACCTGTATTCTACGCTTATATTTCTCGTTAATCCGGACCAAGTTGGAGTTTTCCTCTCTAGTCTGGAATTGTATTAGTTCTACGAGCCAAGAGATGATTGAAAATGTCCAAAAGCGTTTTTTTTTCGAATTGTTTACGATCGTTACATTGGCCGTACGGTTTATTATTCTTATGCGAGACTCTTGGAATGATGCAAATGCCCTACTTTGAGTTCCAGACGGCGTGAGCGCGATCTTGTTTTCCTGTATAAATGTATTCATGGATTAATTGATTGCCGAGATCTCACATCTGCTATTAATATTAACGTTCCGAGTCAAGTTTTGCGGGTTTCTCCGACTTTTCATGTTAATCACATCATCCAAACCAGTCCCATGACCCGCATTCAACACTTCTACAATACCCTCAGGGGAGCAGATATTGATGTTTTAACCCAAATTTCGTCGCTTTTAAGACTTTTGTAACTAACCTGTGAACATTTTGTTGTGCATCATTACCAAGGCGTCAAGCTGTTCATGAGCACAGAAAATAAACAAATGAATGAATGAAATGAATGAATGAATGACAGCATATTCAGCGCCAAAGACGAGATCAAGAGAGGGACGCAAATACGGCGCCGTGTTTGTGTGTCTCTCTTGTCCTCGTCCTTTGTGTTGAATTTGCTGTCAAAAATTACCAACTAGCCCAAATATTAACCCTTGCCTTCTCTTCCAGCCATATTATGTTTAGCATTTTATTTTGATGTTAAGGTCTCGTAGAAGAAAGGTTTCTCTTGATTTGGTACGCGGGGCAAATGTCTTACAGTAGGTATGGCAAACTGTACCTACTTCGTAATTTTTCGCAGAGTCGTGATTATGCGCCACTTTCATGTTTTCAACTCCTATGTTACGTAATTGGGAAACAAATAGAAAATCGAACAAGCTCTGGTCCTTGATTTGCCGCTTTAATTGACATGAAGATATAGAGTATTAGAACGTCAGGGGAAGTTCAGAGCAGTCACTCTAGTAAAGTAATGTATTTCTTACCAAGTCCTAATAGTAAACATCGGTCAAGGTGTTTTGGATTGAACATAACTGATCTAACCTTTCTTTCTTTTAGCTATGGACTGAGTCTCTGCTTTAAGTGTCGCTGTGACGATTGTTTCACCTATCATAAGATAGTTTGTTTCAATATCATATGTTACAGCGCTTCTGTGGTGTCAAACTTTAATGTTGGCTCTTGGAGCGCAGAAATTGGGGTATGAAACCAGGGTGGTCCTTTTTATGGAGCATTTAAGGTCATTTCTTCAATTGTTTTGTGGTGTAAAATTCCAATATGTTTTTTAATCATATGCATTCTCGGCGAAGCAAGAACTGACGTTGATTATGGACATTTTTATATGAGTACACTCAAGCCACTCAGTCCCTATTGTCTATCGTAGCGAGGTTCTCGTTTTCTAACGATGATAAAGCCGCAGGTTTTGTAGGAAACATACCTTAACTTCAATGGTGTTGATGGAAGGTTGCCTTAATATTTTAGCAATACATTGGAAACAGGTTATTCATGTTGCTGTCAGTGACATTTTAATGCTGTATGAATAACAGGAGTGCCGCAAGGTTATACATGAATGCCGTGTTTTTCTGGGTTAATTTTTTGTTTGACAACCTGGTCAATCAAATGAGCGGCTGGACAGGAACCTTGTTGCAGTTCCAGAACATTTGGAGGCAAACAGCTACTGACATACTGTTACTGTGCAGAGCTCTGGCTAACTAAAATGTTTGGCTTACTGTTACTTTTTGGGTGCATGACATAAAGTAACATATAAAAACATGCAGAATATAAAAAAAATTTCCATACTCGCCAGGCACTTTATATAGACTCTGTCATGACACTGTCTGAAAAATATATATGAAAGGGCTTGCCCTAAAATTAAGTTGTACTACTGCCTGTTACATGTATATATGTGATCACAAGAATCAAATCCCTTTTACAAAGATTCTAGACATTGGTTTGCTTTTTGTTTTAGTTAGTTTCAGATTCACCTGAAACATGGCATTTATGTCTCAACCAGTTTAACGAACATTCACTCGAGAGACGGAAAGGTGGGCTCAAAGTTGGTTGGGCTAGCAGCACGCAGCTTTAGGGAACCAAACGAGCTGCACATTTGGAGCATGCAGGAACGCCATGTCGGCTTTTTTTCCAGGATTGGGACAAAGACAACCCGGACCAGACATTCAGTAAAGCGGAGGAATGGCAGGTTGGTTGACTTTAATTTACACCTACTCCACATAAATATAGACTTTGATATCATGAGGCTGATTTGTACATATTCATTGCCACACATTACCTATGTTGTTGCAGTAGAATTACAAACCTCGTTCATAATGGTATATTGATGCAAGTTAAAAATTCTTGAAATTTTAAATAATGAAAATTACAGAAGTGACTTTGCGTGTATGATGTGCTTGCAATGACTAGCGTAACTCAGCCGAACAGAACCTCAAGTTCCTTTTTCATTGCCTAGAAAACAAATAATCGTATTTTTGTTTTCTTGTGTTGAAACATGGCAGGAGAGTTATGCATGCACCCTTGCATGCTGGCACGCTACCATAGCCTGGAACCAATTTGGAAACCCTATGACACCAAGATCTCTGTACTTCCTATTTTTTCAAAAAGTTTAGAACAAATAATTAACAATCGCCTGACTATTTTCTTTTCACAAAACATAATATAACCTCCATACAATAATTTGGGTTTAAAAAAAAATCGACGGAAATGGCATTTGTAAATATTAAAGATAAAATTATTAAAAAACATCGAAAATAAACTGTTTACGATCGGAATATTTCTTGTCGTCCGGAAAGTCTTTGATTCAATCAAACATCACATACTACTAACACATTTAAAAATCTATGGTGTAAGGGGCATAGCGAACGAATCAATTAAAAGTTACTTGAGTTCTCGATTACAATTCACCGTGTATAACGGCGTCAAATCAGGCATCCATCAAATAGTGTATGGCGTCCCACAAGGATCAATTTTAAGACCATTACTGGTTATTTACAGAAATGATATCCTTAAAATTTCGCATCGCTCAGAAATTGTATTATTCGCAGACGACTCGAATGCATTTGTTTCCCACAGTAACTTTCAGTATATTGAAAGCACAGCTAATGATTGGTTAAATGATTTATCACTGTGGCTAGTTGTAAACCAGCATGTATTTAATATTTCAAAAACTAAATATATTGTTTTTAGGGCAAGAAATAAGGTAATTGACTACGACATAAAGTTTAACTCCTACAAATTGGAGGAGGTTGAATCCTTAAAATTCCTGAATATATGGTTTCATTAACACCTGTACTGGACAAGTCCAAGTTGTCTATAACTAGGTTGTGTACTTTCCGGTGTTTATTTGTGAGAAAAATCGGCGGATGTTTTTCGGTGTTTATTTTTTTTTCGAAACACCGGTGTATTTCGGTGGAACGTCTCACGACGAGGCGAAAATCGGTGATTATCGGTGGAAAAAAATGCGATTAATCACAAACAGAGAGTTCCAATTTTATTCACATATTTCATACACTTCTTCTCGAGGAAGCATCTATTTCTCACACTTGGTTAATATAGTAGATGCAAGCATACTTCGAGAGGCTTGCATCCATCATGGCAGCACGTTCCTTGCGGTTCACAACACGCAATTTTGAAAACGCACGCTCCACATTTGCGCTGGACACAGGAAGTCACAAAATGTCCAGCGAGGCTTGGGACAGTAGTGGCCAGTCAGGTAAATGAAGTTTCCAAAATAACACTGGATCAACGGTGCTAGTCACAGCATACTGGCGGTAACAAAGAAACGCTGAATCTAGGTCACTCAGCTTGCGCTCGTCTCGGAGGACCAGCCGATAGATATTTTCATAAGGCACAAATCCCTCTGGCAGCTCCATTTTTATGCACCGACTAGCAATTTGTACGCGGAACCAGAACGACGATTCATCCATGAAATCTGTAGCGTAGTCATCCGGAGCTTTCCGCTTGCGTCCCATTCTGGTGGCCTTCTACTCCGCGTGACGACCATACTTGAAGTGTTCGACGAAGGGAACCAAATCTCACGTCGAGCGAACCCGCAGACGCGGGACGGAAGCGCCTTCTCAAACACGTCTGGAAGTTTTTTTTTACAGAACAAAACCCTTTTTTCGTTTCCCCAAAAGCCCTAGGAAACTAAACAGATAACAATGAACGCATCTCAGTTCTCAAAGGTCAGTAGCCCTGTACGACACGAATGTTGGCTGTGTCTTCCAGGAACTACAGCAACCTTTGAATACATGCGGCTTACATCGACATCACTTGGTCAGACACAATGGGGAAAGGGCACGTAGAGCGTACCCTCCACCGCGTTAATTTTTCCACAAAAGGGGGCCATGGGAGACACAATGGGTTAAAGGCATGTGAGGAGCTTAGCTTCCCCTGCGTTAACTAGACGCTTCTGACCCCCAGAAAAGAGGGCGGACTGACGCCACGCGCAGGATCCACGAGATAACACGTTTGACGACCCCCTACGGGGAAAGGGTTTCGCTAGGTCGAAAACATGCAACGACCGGTGTGTTCGGTTTTAACCAGGGCGAAAATATCCAACCACCGGTGTTTTTCGGTTTTAACCGATTTTGTCTTTTCGTCACCGACGGATGTTTATCGGTGTTTTTCGGTTAAAACCGGAAAATACACACCCTATCTATAACACTCCCCAGATCAATTGGCACAATACACAAATTAAGATATTTATTACCAACATGGCCTAAGTGCCAATTATACTATGCACTTGTTCACTCTCATTTACTTTACTGCTAATTGGTTTGGGATACGACAACTAAATGTAACCTTGAAAACCTGCTAGTGCTCCAGAAAAAAGCGATGCGATCTATCGAGTGTCTAAGTTAAAATGATCACACATCTGCCTATTTATATATAAAAAAAGCATCGCTTGCTTACTATACAACAGTTAATAAAGTTCAACCTACAGCTTGTAGGTTGCAGGTTGAACAAAGTGCCAATTATGCTGACGTTCAGCCTACAACTTAAGACGTGTGTGTTATGCTAGAGGTCAAACACGTACGAGCTATGGTGAACAATCATTAACACAGCAAATTCCCCAACTTTATAACATGCATCCTCAAATTCTGGAAGTAGATGAAGGAGCAAATTTAATAGATACATTCAAAAAAAAGAATAAAGGATTAGATTTTGAAGCATGAATAATACTTTGCATAAAACTGTGTAAACAACCTTGTTTTTTTTATTTTTTATTGCGTTCATCTGTGTTGCCGCTTTGAAACCTGTATGGCGCACGCGACCTTAGTCAGGTGCTTTAAAGTATCTTTTGTCCCTGCCACCCCACTTCAAAATGGCTAATAAAATGAAATTAAAACGAAGACGGTTCTGGCGTTTGAGCATAATTCGTCGAAATTGACCGGATGGTATGTACAAAGTAACAACTCTGTCCATTTTTCTTCATTTTACCTGGGAGCGCGTGGCGGGGATAGAGCTGGCTGATCTGATGCCTTCTATATTGTTTGTAGGATAATATATAAAGAACGTAAACTAACATCCTGTATACTGTAAATGACATAATTTTCACGAATCACCTACAATTGCGAACAATAGACTCCTTGAACTTTTGGCCGTTTTGAATATTCCGATATTCATAATATTTGCAGCCAAGTATAAAGATATTTATCCTTAGAGCTGTTATAATAAAAGATGCTTTTGAGATCTGAATGGCTTCTGTCCGAAAAAATCAAACACCCCGTAGTTACTCTGCTTACAACTATGCCCGATGACATTATGTGAGCTTTTAAAGATACATAAAAAACTTTGATCGGAACAGGGTTCTTGTAATAACTGACCCGGAAACGGTGACTGAGACGTTTTCGTCGATTGTTAAAGGCGTGATATAAGCCTTTGTGCCTCAGAGGATTTTCAAGTCTTTCATTTATCCCGAATAGTTTTCGAAATATTTCAAATCTTGCTTGCGTAAAAATCCCATTCAAAAACTGTTTAAAAGAAATAGCAATACTTTATGGCACACTCAGCTTAAAATTCATCATGCTAAAGGGTTCTACTTTAAAGGTACGCGATTAGACCGTGACGGAATATAGCGTAGCTTGAACCAAAGCCCCACAGATTTTTGGAGGTTTGCAAAACAGCACAATCGCGATACTAGCTACATATTTGCCTACGCGACCGCTCACATAACGATAGCTGTTTCCGCCCCTGTAGAGGTTGCAGATATGTTTGCCCATCACTTTAGTGACTGTTGTTCCACCGCTCAACAAGCCGTTCAGCCTACAAATATTAAGATCAACTGCCATGACTTTTTGACAGATCTTAGAGTAGATATCGAAGAATTCGCTGTAGCTATGCAGAAACTAAAGCAAAAATAATCTACTTAGGCTGCCTCCACTCCATCTTTTATTATTAAGGGTTGTGGTGAATTGTTTTAAGCTATATTAAAGCACATCGTAAACCTCATTCTCAGCTCCGTTGTTTCTACATTGATTTGGAAGAACGCGGTGATTGTACCTATTTTCAAAGGAGGTCATGCTGCTGTTCCTAATAGCAGTCGCCCGATGTTGTCTGGATTTTCTTAGGTGTCTGAACGCGTTATGCATAATCAAACTATTTTTTACTTCCGCCAAAAAATTGTGTCTTTCCAGCACGGTTTCCTGGCGGGACGGTCAGTTGAAACTAATTTGTGCACTTTATTGAACTTTGTGCCCCTGTTGTTATGAACAGAGGTCAAATTGATTGCATATAGTTGGTATGTAAAATGCGCTTTATAAAGTAAACTATGAGTCGTTTTTATATCAGTGATTTTAATAGGGCTTGTTGTGCAGAGTTGTGCAAGTGGTTTGAAAGTTACCTATCATGTCGTCCCAATCGTGTTCGAATAGATAATAGTCGCTCAATAACTTTTCCCCTATTTTTGCGTTCCCCAAGGGGAACGCCGGAGTGGGGCCCTCTTTGTTTCTCGTCTTCGTAAATGATTTAGCGTCGTATGTTGAACATTCCGTGTTGTGGTTTGAAGACGACATTAAGCGTTTTATGAATGTTCATACTCTTGTCGACTGCGAAACTTTACAGAATGATGTGTCGCGCATAGTTCAGGAGTGTAAAGTGAATAGCTTGTCACTGAACCTTCTCAAAACAAATGTGTTATCACTGTGCAGACGTCGTGCTGTATTACATAACGATTATGTCTTCAAAGGACCTCCAAACAAACGCATCTCAGTTGTAAGTGACCTTTGCGTGAGCATAAATAATGACCAGAAGTTTTCTTCGCATATGTCCTCTATTGTTGGCAATGCGAAAAAAAAAGATGTTTGGACTGATATCTCGCATTACGAAAGAATTTGAAAACCCTGCCTGTATTATTCGTTTATTTTGCTATTTAGTTAGGTCAAGGCTTGAATACGCTTCTGCAGCTTGGAATTCTTTGTCAGAAACCCAGTCAATGAAAATTTAAAGCGAGCAAAAACGCTTCATACGCATCGTTTACGACCGCTATCTTCAGCGCCGCTTTTATTTTGATTGAAACTTTCTTCTAGATAAGTTCTTGCTGAGGCCATTATCTGGCAGAAGAACAGAACGCTACTTAATTTGTTTTTGCACAAGATATTAAATAGAATTATAGATAAGGATTCGCTTTTATCCAGTGTTGATATCCATGCTTCCTCCCGTTTGACTAGTAATCATTCTACCTTTTATGTGAATACCCTATGCAGATCTTCACCCTTGTCACACATGCAATCACTGTTCAATCGCTTTGACAATTCTGCGACTTTTTTTTTATCGCAAGCAATTGCAAGGGATCGCTACCTATCTGTGATTTGTGTGTTATTTGTTTTGTGCTATTTTGACGTTTACTCGTTCTTTGTGGACCAAAGTGAATACCTACGGGTTGTTTCTAGGCTCACAAAACTTAATATTATTATTCCCCTACGAAAAAAGATAACTATATTACACAAAATTTAGTGTTTTAAGGAGATTTTATTGTGTTCGCACTTGCTTTCCTAATGTTTAGTAATTTGCTGCCTATTTATGTTAGTATATGGAGATGGGATCTTAATTAAGAAATCGTATTTTTTATTGCACCAAGGGGAGCTGCGGTGACGAAAATAGTCAATATTAACCGTCAACAGCAATTAGCACTCTGCAGAAGAAAGTCCTACTATAAACTGTCTCTGATGGTTGTCTGTTTTGTAATAATGTAACTGGCGTTAGATTTATATCTTCATCATCCGGTAAAATCATTAGTTTAGGTTGTTCGAAAGGTGCCTTTTGTATTTTCTATAGTGGTTAGCCACGCACAGTAATGAGTCCTGTCATCAAGAGCATGAGGTTTTGTTATATGGAGTACCGTTACCGGAGTTATGATAACCCAAACTTTTGTTCTGGCACCGAAGATGTGATTGCAAACTCCCGGCGGCATAAATATACGATGACAGAGCCACGGTATCTAAGCAGACCAATCTTCAGACCCCCAAGTTTACAAGTGTCAGCAAGTAATGTGAAATTCCGACTGCAATTTTATGTACATTCTACCGTGACTGATTCTGTTGAAATATGCACATACAGTTTCTTAATGAGTCGTTTTTTGAGAAAGATACATCTTGACTGCGAAATGGTTTTGTAATACTTATTTGTGAATACACAGAATACAAATATTGAGATTTCGTTGATGCAGATAATGCATAATAAATATTGATATGCTTATTCTTATGTAAGATCACATCAGCTATCACATCAGCTCCTTTACGTCGCATGCGGTGTCGAGAAACGTTCAGGAGACATTTATTCAAATTTGGTATATTTCGAGAGATGTGGTTGCTGGGAATGTATAGTTGTAAATCTTTATTGCCAGTTGATAATGGTGGCGGTCTCACGCAGGTCTTTTTTTTTTTTTTTTGCAAGAAGTTTACGAAGGGGCATTGTCGTAAAGTACATCCCAAAAAAACAGTGAAATTCCTCGTGGCAGGTTTTGTATGAAGCGTAAGACAACGTTGGGTCCCACTCCGAGGTAAGGACTGTTCTCTTCCTTGGGGGATTCCTTGCCCTGGCAGATGAGTGAGTCAAGAAGGGTGTTAGACCGGTAACCGGCATGATTTGTTCATTAATGCTTGCAGTTGGTGTCCTTGGTAGTTTCCAGCATGCTGGATGAACCCCGCTCAGTCTCGATCTCACTTTCCATAACTTGTCATTTATTTTTCATCATCAGAAACATCAAAAACATGAACTGCTTTTGGGTTGCTCTTTAATGTTAAATAACCAATTCCTTGGGATGACATCGGCAATAGCAGGAGCTCTGGTCCCATAAGCCCAGTACAGACGCATTTTCGGGTAACTTAAATGGCTCATCAAGAATGCAGCTCCTACAAAATTGTCCGTCTCAACAGAAGAGGTGCTCAAGAGCTTACCCTTTACCTGGTGGGACGAAATGGCAGTCAATATCTTCAAATAGTCAAGGCACCCTGTGACAAGTACAGAGCAAAACAAAACATTTGCCGCCAATTTTTTCCGAAGCTCTGGGTAGGCGTACGGTACGCTTGGTAAGGGGCAAATCTTGGACTGAAATTAGCTTTCTAATTTCCAGAGCGTTTGTCCGCAGTCTCTGTTGCTCTGCACAGGGTCTCCGTCTTCCACAGTCAAAAAATATATGTAAAGGCAATGAAAAAATAGGCCCATACGAGAGTATGTTTACACTATAGCAAATGACACTGGACTCATGAGTCGCTCGTACCATCACCAGAGTCTACGGCTAGTACGCCAGAAGCGATAAACGTCGGGTCGTCGGTTTTATCGGACAAGTGAAGATCCGAAGAGTCTCGATTAATAATAGCCTCGAGCATACGGGCCGCAATCTCTTCTCGCACTTCTGAAAAAAAGAATAAAAATACGCACCTATTTTAACCGCGCCACACAATCTGAAAATGAACAATCAAGTGCAGATTGAAAAAAAGAAAAACATGGAAACAACGAAAAAAATTTATATACAGGGTGTTTCACGAAAGGTGGACGAATTCAATTGTGCGAGGACAGGGCAGCAGAGGTGGGTTGCACTATTTCTCCGCGGGGTGCGGTGCCGTCGGTGCCGAGAAGCGCTCCGATTGCAAACCCAAACTTAAAAACCCGTCGAAATTGTGTTGTTTTTCACAAAGCAACCAGCCTCTGCTGCGTCGCGCGATGACAGAGCAGCAGAGGTTGGTTACACTATCTCTCCACGGGGCGCGGTGCCGCCGGGACCGAGATGCGCTCCGATAGCAAACCGAAACCTAAAAATTCGTCAAATTTGTGCGGTTTTTAAGAAAGCCGTAAAATGCTTCGCGAGCCTTCTATCGTTCTGCAATTCATTGATTTAGTGTTTTTTTATGATGCTGAGCAATTTTCTAATTGAGACCATGCCCTTAAACATAATATTAAAACAGTTTATTAAGCAAAAATAATAACCAACCTAATGATCCCGGACTTTGATAATTTTCCTAAAGAGGCCCTGGCCCAGGATCAAAACGGCACAAGTCTTTTTTTTCTTACGACGCGTCGATTTTGCAATATCGAATGTGTCCACCTTTTGTGAAACACCCTCTATATATATATATATTTCTTTTTTTTATCAATTTGGGACAAGGAGGTAGCGCCATCTGTAAATACGTGCGCCAAACGCGCCCCGCCACTCGTGACTCGGTCGTCTTCGTCGCCGTCCACCGTTAACCCTGGGGAGGTTTTTTGCCCTATCTTTTAATTTGGCCCTTTCCTTGTAATATTACGAGGGAAAACCTACCTGTGAAATGAACCTTAGACGGAAAGCTTAGAAATTTAGGGTGACCATATTTCTCAAGGTAGAAAACGGGACACCCCAGCAAAAAAGGGACGGGGGGGGGGGGGGGGGGGCGTACTAAAGTTTGAGACTGGAGCGAAAAAAAATTAATAAAATTCTACATGCGTGCTATACATATACACGATTCTACATCCGTGCTATATCCAATAATAGACCGATCTCACCAGCCAGTTTGACTACACCACCGCTGCCGCAATGCATCGAGGGAACTTTAGTCTTTCTGCACGCGCGACAGCCTCGCTGGAGCTCTGCGCGTGTGGAGCAAGAGACAGCACGAGCCCTCTCGTGCATTGCGGTTTGCCTCCTGTGAACTAAAGTTATGGCGGCGCCACGCATGCGCCAAACGCTTGGTGAGATCGGTCTATTAAAAAAAAAAAACATATTTCTACACGCGCGTCTTCGCGAAAAAAAAAACGTGTTTGGGGGCAAGAAAAGTTCTTAATCTTACTCTCTGGGTAAATATTTTAAAGTACCTCCGGTTATTTTTGTAAAACATACTTGTAACGAATAAGCATAGTTTCAGTTTGCTTCTACTCGCTTGGTGCGAATTTCTAAACTATGTACTCCCACTGCATACGCTCTTTGAAAAAGTACAAACAAACATCCGAGAACAAAATGCCTTCATAGGACTATCAATGCCAGTAGCTATAACTATCAATGCCGGCGCGCGAACGTGACGCCGTTGCCAAATGACTTCGCCGTGACGTGTTGCAGCTATCGCTTCGACTGCACTCTGGATTATGATTAACTCAAAACTGCTCTTTTCTTCTTTTTTTTTTGCCCATAAACTGTTTTTGGTTTGGCATATTCAAGGGAGGTTAGATATGTTTCTAGCTTTCTTGAAAAGAACAAAAAGACAACACCACAGCAAAGAATTCTAGTTAACCACGCTTATAATTATTGATTTAAAAGGTGCTTTTTAATAAGACCATATCTTTTTTTAGGGGCAACTTGCGCTAGGCACATTTTAGCCTGGTCTTTAAGCCGTTCGTCATGAGGTGACTTGAAATAAACATTGTTACCTATATGATTATTAATATTTTGGGAGAATCGCGTATGTTTTCTTTTTGTTTTCTTTTTCTACCGGCTGCTGGGTCAAGTCAGACAAGCCTTGTTAGGTCGAACGATACTGCTTTAATGTTTGTCGATAAATTAATTATTATTATTATTATTAATATTATTATCATTATTATTATTATACCAACAACCAACAACTCTGGACACTAACTTTACCAATGTTTCAATGTTATTTTTCTTAAAACTTGTGTGTGTGTGTGTTTTATGTGCTGATGCACTCTTCGCAATGTTGAAAGTAATTTATTTAACACTTTACTACTGGTGGTTTAACCACACAAGCCAATTCTGGCTTCGGCAGACCCGAATCATACTTCGTCGCATCCGAAAAAATAAAAAAATAAACCATTAAAACCACTGAACCATTAAAAGAGGCAAACTGGCTAAATAGTCACTTTAAGAAACAAAAAATATTTCAATAAACTTTTTTTTATATATCTTTGTTGAAGAATTGACGCTCGACGTCATTATGACATAGCCGAGGTGAAAAACTTTTATTACAAAATTCGTAGTGGGAGCGACGCGTGAGAAATATTCCCCCTGTACTCAGCTTCACACCGAAACTATACAAAGAAGCAACGCCCGTGACGTCGGGTGTTTGCTTCTTACAACTCTACAACATGACAACTAATGAAATTACTTGAATCAATTACTTTGTGGAGTAATTTTTGGAATCATTTGAATATTTTAGTTACAAAGTCATCACAAGGGCAGCCTGATTATCTTTGGAAGCAATCAAATTACTTGTGACCGTTAATATATTTCCCTCCCATTTCTAATGGCGCCCTTTGTTTTTACAAGTTTATTACCCAGGAATGATCAAACCAAGTATCCGATAGGAGCATGGTTTACCAAAATTGGTGAACTAAGTAGATGAGTCGTTTATAATTCGGTGATCCTAACCAGTGGCGTCAGAAAAAAAAAGGGGGGGGGGGCGGAATGGCCCGGGTGCAGCGCTCAGGGGCGTGTCGCGGGGGGCTACGAGAGCGGTGGTGGGGGGGGGGGGGGGTCCGGGAGTGCTACTGCCCCGGGTGCCACTGACCCTAGTGACGTAACTGATTCTAACCCAATGCTTGACAGTTCGAAGGACCCGTTTTCAAGCCGGGAGAAAAATCTGTCGTTCTAAAAATCTGAAGTAATTGAAAAACGAAGGATTACCTTTTGAAATACCGGCCTATTACCTACCTTTTCAAGTAATCAAGTAATCTAAGTGAAAGTCTTTAAGCGAGGATATTTTAATGTGCCAGCCCTGTAACCCCGTCTCCGTGCCGATTAAGACGTCAGCCGTGGAACGCGATCGAGGAGCGGAGGAACCTACGTCACGGGCGCTCTTCGGAAGCTTAATTTTGGTTTGAAGCCATATAAAAGGATAACATTTATCGCCCTACTGCGCACTCTACAGGTTTTTCTTTCAACATGTTTTATTTAGAATTTTACGTCACGGCTAGGTTGTAGATATAGGTAGGTCCAGCTGTAATTCCTCAACTACAATTTGCCCCCTTCAATAAAAACTTATAAAGTGAACTGTGCCTTTTTACGTACTTGGCATAGAGTTAACGAATTTCTACTTTTTTATCTAGTGGCCCTGACCAAAGATCAGAGCAAAAACAAAAAATATACGAGACCTAATGCAAGTTTTTTTATTTTAATATTCTGGAATTCGGGCCAGCTAAAATACCCCGTCTAGACTATTTCAACGAAAATTCAGATGTTTACAGGCTGGTATCGTTAACACGGCAATGATTAGTTGCGTGTGCCAGCGTGTTGGATGTGGCATAGTATTTGGCACTCTCCACAATGTTCACAGCACTACAATTCAGATTTGCTGACGCTTACTTGGAGCACTTGATTTTTAATGCATTTATATACTTAAAACAATATCTTTATTGCCTTCCTGATTTGAATGATCAACTTAAATATGGCCTCAGTAAATACCTTCATTGTTCGAATACAGAATGATACAGCTTTCGTATTTTTCAAATTTCGTGTAGTTTTTTGTTGGTTCTTAGCTCGTGTATTCGAGCCTTGACTTCTAAATTCTCAGGCATACTTTATTAGCACCGAGAAGTTTGCGGTAGCGCCACCTTACGGCGAACTGGGGTGACGACACGCCGAGGATAGAACTTTTCCCTGATTCGCCCTGCTCGCCTTGTGGAGGCTTCTGACGACGTTAGCTGTAGGCGCGCTCATTTCTGTTTAGTATTTTTGTGCACCTTTTTCGTATGAATTGTGTGACTTTTTACGTATGGTTTTATTGAGTTATGGAGTGTAGATGCAAGCAAAAGGTCAACCAACATTTAAAAACATGGGTGACGGGGCAGGCAGCACATGAATCCTAGCTGGTATATGAAAAGGAAGAAATATGGCTATGCTTGCACGAGCATCACAATAGATTTAAATCTCACACAAACAATGCTGCTGATGGTCTGAATGAAGTGGTAGGTTATGTACACAATTTCACTCTGCTTTTAAACAAAACCGCCGAATCAGAGAAGCTGTATGCTGCACGAGCAACATGTTAAACATGGTCTGGGTCATGCAGAGAGAATCACAAGTGAGAGAGGAGCCCAAATACAGGAGCAACGTAAATAAAGCAGAAACGCAGGCATATACCAGTAATTTATTTGTATATCATTTACGCCTTACAGGCTCTAAAATTTAAATTTTAGCTAAATCAGGTTGTCCTGAAGCTAAGATACCAGAAGCTTTCTCACGCAATCTGTCCTCATCCACAGGTTTCACATTTTCTGCTACTAGTCCAGCATCCTCCACTGGACAGCCGTTAGAATGCTTGCTGTTCCTCCTGCTTTTTTTTTTTTCAAAGGGTTTAGTTGTAGGAATAGTGGATGCTGAGGAAGCTGTTGGGGGCTTGCAGCGGTGTCTCTTTTACCTGGAAATGACAATTAAAACTAAAGAGTATATTTACCGGAAAAAAAGATGGAATAAAACAAGCAATGTCACGAAAGAGTATAAACATTCTAAATTACGGCACTATATTGATGTGTATATTTTGGGCAGTTTAATAAATTATCTAATGCAAGCAACTGGGGGCAATTCACCCGTTTCTCCTTCTATCATACAAATTCATTTCCCGTAATTGCGGGTGTTCTAAAAAACAAAACATGCCTGCACATGTGTACGAACTATATCATTAACTCACGAAGAAGCTACATTGAGGTAAAACAACCCTGTTCCACGAGCATTTAAAAGGCCTTCAGATCCAGGGCCTTTAAACCATCTGCGAACCAACGCGTGCAGAGTGGGACGCGCAGAGTCGGGGTCGTGAGCTATTTGGCGACCGCCCAAATGCCTTTGATATAAATGTCCTTTGAAATTCCCGCAAAGCGGGGTCTTATATTCTCCTAACTCATGAACATCCAAGGAACAGAATTTCAGCATCTAAAACACTTAAGGCTAGTTGACACATTTGCAACGGTTGCATTCGCATGCAAAAGAAAACGACAGTAACGACCAAAACACCGAAACAACCGTGACTCATAGATTACATCTCGGAGCTACGCTTTGCATCGTTTGCCGTGCTGTTTACGGCGAACACTTCTCCCGGTGACTTTGCCGTCACGGTCGTTTCGGTTGCATGCGAACGCAATCAAGGCAGATGTATTAACCAGCGTTCATGTGCGCTTTGCTTAGGGTGGTAGCATCTGGCCATTTTGTTTCACACATTTATTTTTCTTTTTTGTTCAGAAGCGCGTGAAAGAGTGTGTCTCTGCACGCGTTTGTGGCGCTGACTGTGCTATGGCAACATTTTGCTTTCGTCAATTTCTTTGTATTTTCCCCGTGAGTGCGTGCTGTCGGCATCGGGTATCTACAAAGGGTAGCATCACCCTAAATGGAAGGACATTGAGGCATCCAAGCCTTCACGCCACCGCTTCACCGAACCTCGCTCGATCGCCTTGCGTCGTGCAGACGGACGGGTAGGTTCATCGACGGAGAAATTTCCTCTGCCGATAGCTTTCGGTACTTGTAACCTAATTTTAAATATAAAAGTGACAAACAAGCTTAGAAATGGTACGAAAGCACGTCGGTATCGGTCTCAACCAGCGTCCTGTACACCGGGTACAAGAAGTCCCGCTCCTCAAAGTGCTTGCGGCACACAACGGCCGACGTTGACGGTGCCTTTCCCATCCTTAGTTTCATCGTCCATGCTTTCTTTAGCTTAGACATCTTCGGGTGGTGAAAGCTGATACCGGCTTCTCTTAGGGATATTGTAGGTCAGCGTCAGCGCAAACCAGGAAAGGGGGTCAGGGAAGCGTGCCGGAGTCGAGATCGCCAAGCTGAGTCCTTGCTCTGACGTCTCGGTACACCTCACCCAATCAGGTCGCGGCGACAGCAGTGACGCTAGTGTTCGCTCTTGGGGATAATGGGGGTATTCACTGGACGCTATATTTGAGGGCACTGACTAGAGCGCATGCTCAAAGTGAGCTCACATTAATAGGCTCCTAAGACCTGCAATCTTGATGGTGTGGAATGCTGCACCTTAAGAAAAAGTTGGCCTCAAGGGACTAACGGCAGCATTTATTCCTTTGAACTCCCAGTTGCTCCCCTTTCGGGGAGCAACTGGGAGTTCAGAGTCTGAGTTGGCTGGAGACCCGTCAAGCTGCTTTGTCAGCTTGTTTCTCCAGCTCCCATCATATGCGATATGGTGAATAAAGTTATTATTATTATTATTAATGATATTGTAAACATAAATCCACTGACTAAAGTCGTATTATACGCAGATGACACGAGCGTCTCTTTTTCTGGCGAGACTGGTGACGAGCTTATCAGCTGCGCAAACGTGACCCTAACAGCAGTGCAAAAATGGTCATCAGATAACGTGTTAAACATCAATGCGAGTAAAACGAAGGCAATCATCTTTTGGCCTAAAAACAAAAAAGTTTCTACAACCAAGACCCTTGTTCTAAATGCAAAGTATATAGATATTGTAGATAACTTTAAGAGTTTATGTGCAGTTTTCAATCAACTACTCATTTTGGGATGATCATGTAAAAGATTTACGCACTAGATTGTCAAAGGTCATTGGACTAGTCTCTCGTAACCGCTTTATTTTACCGAGAAACGTTAAGTTTCTTTTATACCATACTTTATTTCTTTCTGACCTGAATTATTGTTATCTAGTTTGGGGCACAACCACCCGCACAAATCTCCAAAAAATACTCCTACTGCAAAAAAGATATGTACGTCTCATTGAGAATGCTTCTTACGACTCTAGCACCCAGGGACTGTTCATAAAAAATAGCATACTTCCTGTTTACAAAATGTACAAGTACAGACTCGTGATCAGTTGCAAGTTAGAAAATAAAAAATGGGGATAGTTTAGTGAATCTTGCGGAGCTAAAAGAACATGCAAATTCTTACCTCAAATCGGTCGGCGGAACATTGTACTGTGCCATTGTGTCATGACAACTATTCAATGCAATCACTCAAATACACACTTCCCACTATATTGAACACCCTAATAAAAAATAACATTGATATTATTTCTATTGCGATTCAGGAATTATGAACTGAACTAATGTGGGGCGAAAACGAATAAATAGATTTACGATACCTGTTTGATTTTTCTATTTTACTTTGTAATGTCGGTTTTCTCAGTGTTGTTCGCTGTTGCTTTGTTTTGACTTCTGTATATGACACTAGAAGGGAGCAAGGGCTCCGTCAACCTGTTCTCACAGCTTTTTTCCCTTGTTTCCTCCATTTATGTATCGAAATGGAAAATAAAGTTCTTTAATAATGATAACATGCAGTGTTGAACAAGCTTGACATATTTTGTTGATTTTGCTTTTGATAGTCATGAGCATCGGCTACGTGTTTATATAAAAAATAATAAACAAGCAGTGTTAAAAATTACTTTAAGTACCTGGTACTTAAAAGGCTACTTTAAGAGTGTTTAAAAAACTCGCACTTTACTTGAAGTACATTCTCTGAGCATGTAGTAACTCACTAATCTGTTGTTGTTTTTTCGGTACTTTCCGAACAAAGAACAACACCCGACTTCAAAATACATTCCCCAAAATTTGGAAAAAAAATAAAATGGCATATCGTCATGTGAAAACGCACTATCGTCTTTCGAGACGTCATTTGGTCATTTCTCGGAGTGAAGCAATGGCGGCTATAAGACCGATACAAAGAAGTGCCTTATAATTTGATCGCATTAAATAGTTCGTCAGCTGGAGTAAAACAGCTACTCTGTGGCGACCTGACGTTGTCCAGTACTTGCCGCCATTTCCGAAAATAATTATGTACATTTGATTAGCACTAAAGCAAAGTATACCAGTTAAAAAAAACTGTATAGGAAATGAAAGGGCATCATGAAAGATTGTATTAAAAAGTACTTGTACTTTGAAATTACATTGCATTTGCCGTACTTCACTTCAAGTAAATTGCCCCCGGTGTGCTTGAGGTTGTGTACTTGAAGTACATAAACTCTAATTTAACTTGTAGTTCTCTTCAAATACCTTTTAAATGTACTTGACGCAACACTGGAAACAATCAAACACTGCCTGAAAAATCAAGGTCAGGCTGTGTTAAACCTCAAAGATAAATGATGCATCCGCTGTACATCATTGTCGAAAAAAAAGTTCAAATTTGTTAGGCACGCACAAGCAGAACCAGCTATTAAAGCATTTCTATGAAAAAACAAGCTGCCTTATATTTCTGTACTTTCTCGTTACCATTAAAATATAAATGTAACTTCAAAAGTCATTCGCTACTTTTTTACGGTAGTAATTTACTCAGTTACTTTCTATTTCAGTAATTTCTACTCTACTGAAGTGATTTTTTTAAGCCAATACTCAGTAGCCTAATCATGTTTTCTGAGTAACTTGCACATGTCTGGTTTGAACCAGATGCCTAAGTGAAGAAACATGCCATTATCTTGTTCAAAAGTGTTTAAGCTACTTTCTAAATATGATGAAGAAAAGGCCCGTTTAATGCTGCCAACACCATTCATCTCTATGCATTCGCACGCTGAGGCTGAATGAGCCTTTACTGGACATGTTCGTTCTTTTAACATTTTTTTTTTGTAATGCACAATCTTTATTTATTTATTTATTTATATATTTATTCAGGTGACAGCTAGCTCACAGCGCCTACCAGGCATGTGCTTTTTTGTTATTTTTCAGTTTCGTCTTATATCTCTAATACATTTCAGTTGCTTGTCAGCACTTCTGTATTATGCGGTAGTGCAGTCTATACTGCACAACATCCACCTAATACGCCAAGTTAGTAGTTGTACTGCACTGGTAGCATTGTTCACACGCCGGGGTGTCGCCATGCATCTAAGGCAGACCAACTTCTCTTCGTCTAAACATTTATTTTGCTTGTGTTTAACTGCATTAGCCGTACTCTTTTCGTGCTTTTCACCACTAGGTTTACATTTGTTTCATGTACCTGAAGAAAAATGGGTCTGTATGAACTGCGACCTGAACGCAGTTCCACTTGGAGGATCCTCAGCAGTTTCATCACTTTCGGAATTAGTGTCGCTTGAAACGCTTGATTCATAGTCCGTGTCAGAGTCTGAACTAAAATCACCCTCATCTAAAAGAAGAAGAAAAAAAGTAGGACGCATTGAGAGAGTTTTAAGTATGGATGTCTATTTCATTCATATTATGTAATCTTATTACCGTTGTGGTCCTTAGCAATGTTGAAGAGCACACATGCCGCTACTATCACAGCCTTTGTTGTGTCTAAGGAGATTTAAGTTTCCGGATAAGGCACCTGAACTTGTTTTTCAGTTCGCCCGATCACTCTTTCAATGGCATTCCTTGTACATTTGTGTTGTTTGTTGTACTCTTCTTCTGGACTATCCGGCCGTGCACCGAGGACTGGTGTCAAGAGATGCTGACTGCACGTATATCTGTTGTCTCCCAGTACGAGGCCTGTCCCTTTCTGTGTGTAAATAAGTATAAAGTGCATAAACATTAAAATATGTTCACGAAAAGATTTGTGTCTTTATTTCAGAGTGATTGAATCCCAATTTTTAATATTTTTTAAGGATGGGAAGTAATGAGGCTACTAGGTACCACTTTGGAATGTTTCCGAACAATAATCATAGTAAACACTAGCTTACACCCTCTTGAAACTTCTCCCGAAGGGCACATTCTTCCCAGATCCTTGAATCGTGAGCACTACCACGCCACCGTGGCACCACGTTGGTTATTTTCTCCTTAGCATCACAAACCAGCTGGAAAAAAAATGCAGTGTTGTACGTAACATACTCTTCTCAAGTTACCTCACCCCAAATACTTTCTAGGGCGAGTTGATACTTTTCAAATAATTTCAAAAGCCAATACGT
Organism: Ixodes ricinus; assembly: GCA_037355805.1. NCBI lineage: Eukaryota > Metazoa > Arthropoda > Arachnida > Ixodida > Ixodidae > Ixodes > Ixodes ricinus. The sequence continues at coordinate 93,151 of JAZHYW010021887.1, forward strand.
TGCACTCATTTGCCACGTTGATCGTAAGATACTCCCCCATTTTTCATTGGAAGGCGGGAATGTTAATGATTAATTGCGGTGCTTTGCAATCACAGGCTTTTTTTTTTTTTTTCTGATATTCTTGGGCCGAGATGCAGCACCTACCTCTGAGGTAGGTACTGCATCTCGGTAAACAGATGTGCCACCTCATTGTAAGCAGACACACGCCTCTTGGCAGGGCAGGACATCGAAGACATCTGCTGGCCGTTCAATTGTCGCTTTGCACGCCCCAAAGCGTTAGACAAAGCCTAGATTTCGAAGCAGAAATGCCTGTAAGCGAGCACCAGGGTACGTATACAAAGCCAAGGTGGAAGGACGTATTCCTTATAGGCTCATTGCCAGGAAGCACTGCCACAAAAATTGGTAAAAGCCAATAGTAAACTGATGTTCTATTTCCTGTATAGGAATCTGGAAAGAAAGGTGAAGTGACAAGGCACCTTTCTCTCTAAAGCTCTAGAAAGTTTTTACTGGTTAGTGATTTAATTTCTTGACTAAAACAGCGCAAATAATTTACGTGAGGAAGATACAACAGGAAGGAAAGAGCGCTGACTCACAACTGAGGTTTTAATAATGAGGTAGTGAAAGAGAAGAAAGGTGTCAATGGCGTTAAAATTATTAAAATTAAAAACCTCTTTTAAGAGCTATTTCAACGGCGTTAAAATTTTAATAATTTTAACGCCATTGACATTTTTCTTCTCTTTCACTACCTCATTATTAAAACCTCAGTTGTGAGTCAGCGCTCTTTCCTTCCTGTTGTCTCTTCCTCACGTAAATTATTTGCGCTGTTTTAGTCAAGATGTCTATCCAACTCGCCCAGCAAATCATTTTGGTAGTGATTTAAATGTGTTCTACTTGAATACTTTCTTGAGAGATGAGTATTAGGTAGTTGCTGTTTTGACTGGTACTCACTAATTTAACTTAAATACTCTTTTGGATATCGTTTTGAATGTCCACTAAAACGTAATGAATTTGCTAGCGTACTAGGAAAGGTGGAAATAAAGTTGTTTTCAGCGAGCTCACCTGAACGTTTAGGGCATGGAACTTCTTCCTGCAGATGTACAAAGCCTGCATCGGCCCTCCTGAATTCTTTATTAGTATGTGAGGGCCGTCGATAAGCCCAACCACAGAGGGAAACCCGTATCGTTCGAAGAAGAGGCTGGATCGTAGAGCGCTGCTCCCTGCGGTTTTCAGGAAAGTGCACAAATTGGGCGCGTCTTCGCGCGAGAGCCCGAGAGACCCGACCGACGATCCGCGACTGGGTGGGCTGGCTGAAGCCGCGGATGTCTCCAGCGTTGTCTTGATAGCTGCCTTTCGCAAAAAAGCGGAGGGCGCTGAGAACTTGAAGCTCCGGCGAGATTGCGTTGTTCACCGAAGTTTCGTTGAGGTCTGACCGAAGCAGGTTCACAACAAACATCGCAGTCTCCTTCCTCAGCCTGTACCGCCTTTTGAAATTGTCGTCGCTCCATATAACAAATGGGTTCTGCCGGTCGCGTACCGTACGGGGCATTACGCGAAGCGCTTCCACTCGTGAAAGCTCTTCGAGCTCGAAAAGATCTCGCAGGTCGGCCATGTTTGCCGCAAAACGCCCACTAGTCGCCCGCTAAACTAGCCCTACACCATGACTAAGATTTGTTAGTCGACTTAGTCGCGCGGGGCGACTAGGCCCTAAACACGACCGGTGAATACCAAGCGCTCACTTAGCGGCGATTATCGCTCGCCACGTGATCATTTTAGTCGATGACGTCACTAGTCAGTGGTTAAACAGGCGCTACTTGCGCCTGGCGATTACGGGTGATAGTCGTTTATGCTGGCTCTCATTACTTTTTTAGACTCTAGTAAAATATCTATTAAAGAAGATGATTCAGTTACGAGTTCCTCAAATAGTGTTACCTCTTTTATGTTCAATATTAATATATAATTTTTATAAGAACATCAACACTTGTATAAATACCATTTCTAAAGATTTTTTTAATTACTGATTATGTTTCTCGGTCCATCTTTATATTTTCTAAGAATTTTTTTTTTTATCAAGAACACTATATTGTACTTCTAACCGTTCTTTTTTCAGTTAATCACCACCTTACTTTTATTGCCCTCCTTAGTTGTCTATTGTGACTTCATGATGATTGTGATAGTCCTTTATATTGAACTGACTTTTCTGCAAGTTCAGCTTTATTATCTTGATATTTATTGAATGTAACTTACAAACGTGGTAGTTCAAGTTCACTCATTCACTCACCGTTAAGCCTCGACACGTATCGACGTTTTTTTATTGGGATGGGTCTCAACGCCTCTGCACGCCAAACAGTCTAAAAAATGTCTGGGCGTCTAGTTTCCCGCAGAGCATCTGTGGGCCAATCGCTGCGGTCAATGGTTCCAGTTCAGCGAATGATCAGGACAAATACACGATAAAAGAAAATACAGTTAGTGCGCAGGCAAGCTGGTGGAGGTTTTCGATAGTTACAAAGACGTTGTGAGCTTAGTCCCCATTTATTTTTTTCTGACACAGTAAACTGTTTCTTTCTTCTGTCCCAGCCTCGCGCAAAAAGACACTTTAACAAACAAAAAAAAAGAATCAGCTCTGTGTTCATTCGCAGCAAAGTCACAGCGATAACTGTCACTGTGCGGTGGTCATGGCGAAGGCGTTGGGCATCGGCGTCACGTTTGAACAAAAGCGTTCGGAATAAATTGGACATCTGACAATATTGTTGGCAACGCCTTTGTTGCTTTTACAGTAGTAGCTGTTATGAGCTCATTCCACCGATGGAAATGAAGTCTGTTGTTGATATTGTCGTTGTAGTTCGTGTAGTAGGGCCTACTTCAGTTGTGATTTTCGAAGTGGGGGTAGCTGTACGACTCTACCACACGAAAAGGCACAATCCTGGCTGGATGTGCCTTTTTAATGCGAAAGCATTATATGTCTATGCAGCGGAAAATCCGGCGTCCGGTGGCGTTAATCGAGTGGCACCAAATGCCACCAGAGGAATAGAAGAAAGAATAAAATGTGCTTCCACAGCTTAGATTCGAACCCGGTGCTGCTGTGTGAGAGCCGGGCATGCTAGCTGCTGTGCTATCTCAGTTGCTTCGGAATGCGGCATTATTCTCCCCTCAAAAAGAAGCTTGTCCCGTTACAGCAAAAGACGGCGTCGGCGTTGATGTGCCCGAAAGATGGGCATAAAATATGTCAATGACATCACACTTCCCGTGACGACATGACGTACCATGATGTGCGACGCCATATGATGTAACATAAAAAGATATTACAGGGGCACTTAGGTATCGCTACGTGGATTGAATGCGAAAGCATTGCCATTCCTAACAATAGAGGAAAAAAAGGAAGTGTCGTTAGGAATGGATCGAATGCTTTCGCATTTAATCCACAAGAGGTACCCAAGTGCCCCTGTACTTTTTTGTGTGGAGTAGAGCTCAAATAAACGCCATACGGTGCAGCATATCCACGATTAAGTTGCTGCTAGTCGTGAGGCTTAATGTTTTGCACCAACAATACCGTAAAGCTTTTTCCTCGGTTGCGACGAAGCGCCACTGCGCTACGAACTTGCTAGAAATTTCTGCATATGCGACCGCTTTCTTCTGGAAACCTTTGGTGACCTGCCACTCACTTTTGGCCAAAGAACAGTGAAAATACCAGATGTAAAAACAGCCATAACAAACATCAAAGAAATCAAGATGAGGGTCATAGCATTAGCTTCCCAACGTGGCGAGACTAGCCCAGGATTTCTGTTACTTCGCCGTTTATAAGACAGGAGTCGACTTTTTCCGGTCTGATCTTGAAAACAAAGTTTGGTCCAGTTAATTTTGTAGCAAAAGGCCCGTGCTTTCCCGTTCGTGGGGTCATTTTCTCGGTTCAAAATATGATGCAAAGTCCTTCCCATAAAAATGCATGGGTGCCTGCTAGGACTCTTTGAAATGATTAAATTAACCGAGGTCGCGCTATAGACCTTTTCATTTTAGCAGTTGCCTCACCGGCGGATAAAGGGCGCTGACGCATTCGGCGCCATTGAGTTGCTTCAATTTGGTTGGTTTCGGTTTCAACGTGAACGTGGCTACGTTGCTGTTTTACGTTATTTTTGCATAATTTTGTAATACGATTATTTTCCTTCTAGCACACAATTAATGAAACAGTGGTATTGAACCACTTTGAGGACTACGAGCTGTATTTTAGCCTAAATTGCGGGGCTTTTTTTACCAACTCCTTTGATGTATCTGATTATGGTCGGTTGCGAAACGTGACTGATGTACAGGGAAGATTACGATCGTCTACGGCCGTATCCAATCGCAAGTTTACTACTCACTGTTGTTTTTTTTTTTCGTGGGCACCCAACTTTTAGTGAACTTCGCAGTCTAAAACATATCGTGTAACGACTCAGATAATTGATATAAACAAGTAATATCGTCTTGGCCTCTTTTTTTAAATTCAGTCTGGAGCATGTTTTGATAGGCCGAATAGGAAATTTCTTAGATTATCAACCCTGCTAAAGTACTCATAAGCAAAATTTGGCGATATTGGCTCTAGGAAATAAATTATTTTATATGAACAGTTGCTTACTCAAGATGTGATATAAGTGACAGGCCCGTCAAATTAAATCTGGCATTTTTCTTCCGTGAAATTCGCCAATATAATTTAAGGGCGCAGAAGGAGAAATAGTTCGGAAAGTTTGGCTGAATTCTAGTGCTAGGCACCACTTCACGGACCTGTGAACAAATATTTATTTGTATGTACAGATTTGCTTTGTAAATTTCGGCGTCGCCAGCCACCAAAGGTAAACCTCTATTCGCCATCGACAATCCTGGACTCAAATGATTGTTATGCAGGCGGCTTTTTTTTCTTTTTTTTTCGGCATTAAATTTTGCGTATTTCAGATACCGGCACAATTTAAAACAGCGTAGTACGCAAAAAAAAAGAAAAAAAGCGTCGTCATTATTTATCATGCGCCGAACCCAAACCGCGTTTTGGATTTGCAAATAGAAACGACGTTATTTATTTGTGCACGCTATTCTAAAACTTGCTACTGTTAAGTTGTCTGTGGCAGTTTCTTACGTGGAAAGTCCCAACCTTTGTGTTAAAATAAATTAAGTAGATGGCACTGGTCACCTAAATATAACCAATAAATCACTTATATGACTGTCGAAATGGTAGCGAGCACGGTATAGAATTCCTTAAACTTCATAAGTAAACCGACCAACCGAATGTTTACGTCGCAAAAAAATAATTGAGAACCCCATACACATGTAGGTGTGATATTATGAACAAACAAATCGCCTGATATTGAAGTACGGTTACTTATAGCCTCAGATAAAATACAAGTTAAACGTTCGATGTCTATTTCTTCCTCGAGTTTCTTTACATAATAAAAAAAAAAAACTGATTCCGATATATTATGAATACAAAGAACGATACTTTCATGAAATACGGATAGCCTCCTTGCGCTGACTATTCTTGACGCCTTCCGATCCAAAATGCGCGCTATAAACTTACGCGCTTGTTATTGAAAATGTTCCACCACTATTAGTAAACAAACCTCTGTTGTCATAGGGACCTTTGAACCCTCGTGATGTCTTAGTCGTCGGGTAGACATATCGGACTACAGTTTCTGAAGTAAGGCAAGAAAGCGCGGTGACACGCGACGAAAAACACAAATACAACGCATCCGCCAAGGCGCGGAGGAGAGAGCGGAGCAGCAAGTTGAAGCAACCCGATGGCTGCCGCGTCACGTGTTTCCAAGATGGCAGCGCCCATGCTTGGGAGGATGAAATGGTCTATACTCTGTTGCAACTCTAGAATAGCAGAAGCTCCTCCCACAAAGCCCTTTCACTTTTTTAAAAAGCAAATACTAGAGAGGAGGAGAAACGAGAGGAAAACACCAATCATGGCGAGCAAAGGGAATTGTGGGAGAGGCTTCTGCTTTCATAGTTGCAACGGACTATAACAAAAGCTTGCAGTACCATGAAAAACAAAAAGACCTAGCATGCAGAGAAATTCGCAAAACTCAAGTGTAGCAGGGACAGAATAAAAAAAAACGTGCAGCTGCAATATTTACTCTTAAAATTTGCCTCGACAGCCCAGCAGAGACGATATGCTGGTCGTCAGCGCCTGGAGGGCCACCCCTTGTACTCGGAGCACATGTAGTCTGAAACAAACAACAAACAAAAAAGTAAATGGTGTAAAAAGTGGAAGATGGAGTTAAACGTTAAAAAATGTGCCCATGTTAGTTTTACCCGCAAAACCAAAACAAAAGTTAAAACATGTTACCAACTGAATAATGAAACCGTAACAGAAAAGCAAACAGTTAAATATCTTGGCGTCACTCTGTCAGCTGACTGCAGCTGGAACGCACACATTAACGACGTTGTTATGAGGGCCGGCAGAGCGCTTGGATTTTTCAAACGAAATTTAAGGAAATCAAGTAAAGCTATCAAAGAGCTCGCCTATCTGTCTTATGTATGCCCAGTGCTAGAGTACGCCTGCACCGTTTGGGATCCTTCTCAGCAAAACCACATTGTTGCTTTAGAAAGAATTCAGAGCTGTACAGCTCGTTTCGTTTTGGTGCGGTACGGCCGTTTTGAGAGTGTAACCGACATGATAAAAGAACTGGGATGGTCTACATTGGCATTAAGACGAAGAACTATGCGCCTGAAGTTTTTACACAACATCTATAACAATAAAACTTGTATTAATAGCTCAATTTTACTTATTACCACCAAATTATATCTCAAAAAGAAAAGATCATATTCATAGGATTAGAGAATACCGCACCAGAACGGAATTGGGCAAAAATTCTTTTTTTGTTAAAACAATTAAGGAGTGGAATGCCTTGCCCAGTGCGATTGTGTGTGCCACGAAATCAAATGTTTTTTTTTTTCAAGTTTATTCGCCCCCTGCGATAATGCCTGATGGCGCTGCAGGTCAATGATGAATAAATAAATAAATAAACAATCCGCACATGCTGTTATTTTGCTTCATTGGCCGCTTCAGAGAAAGCAAGCATGCATACACTGTTGTCACACCATGTCGACTGCTTGTCGAAACTTCCTGCCGCCATGATTAAGATATTGCTTGCGCTATAAAAACACAATTATACACTACCCAGCTGGCACACTGAAATTTCAAACATTGAAGAAACTAGCTCATAAAATTTCAATGTAAGAGCTACAGCTTGTGGACGCTACACAAAAGTATGTTCAGTCTAAACCTTGGTGCACTGCAAGGCTGCTTTACCTCAGCCAGTTTGGAACATGTGGAGTTTCCTTCTTTTCAAGATATTGTGCCTGAAAGTTAAAGTGACAAAGTAACTGGGTTAACATTTTTATTCAACACCCGGCCCAAATATTTAGGAAGTATACTAGTGGGTTAATTTCTAACTTACCATAATTATTTTTGGCATCCTGAAAGGCGTCGCTTCAGGGTCCAGTCTTCGTATTGGATCCACCTCACTCTCACAGCTGCAGCCACACTGAAATGTTTGCAAAGTTTCAGGGAGGGTAATTAAAAGTCGGCAGTTTCTCTCGAACACTGCGGTCACAAATTTTGTCTCTTTTGTCATTTTGTTCTGTTTAAAAGTGGTTCAGGGAGGGGAGGAGGGGGGTGGGGTTCAATTACAATCCTCGCACATATTTACCTGAGCGCCAAAGGCATGAGCTATGGATGAGACTAATGCCGGCTGAGCTTCAAACCAATGGGAAGAGGAAGACGAGAAGAAGGAAGTGGGAGGAGTGTTTCAAGTTGACCAACCACGAACCCGTGACAACCGCATAGGTCATTCAACACACGTCCCATACCGCTCAAACACTGTGTCGAACTGCATTTTGAGGTCAGTCCCGCTTCCAACGGTGTATGAACAGGGGCATTCATTTCTTGGCATGCCTTGAAATGAATCAAAGTGATGCAAGCTGGGAACACACTGCTGCTGCTTCATTTGGGAATAACTGCGGCCCTCGGCTAGATGACATCACAGTTGCAAAATGAAAGAGAAAATAGAAATGAGAAAAGGAACAATTGCTTTATAAAAAATTCTAACAGAGAAATGTAAACCCAGTTAAATTCTAGAAAGTCAGGGGACCAAAGTTTGTCCTAACAATACCATCCAGTCCACTTCTATAACTTCAAAACAAAAGATGGCTATCCTCTTGAACCATTTTGACTGCAAAGGAATATTGGCTCTGCATGAACCGAATTCCAAGGAAGTCTAACTTCTGAAATGTAATGAAGTATGATCAATGTAATCAATTTAGAGTTGGACGACATCAGTCCACTGCTAGACCAATAAGACATTTTCTAAAGCAAGGGACTTAAAGTATAGCATTAGGAATTCAATAAGTGCTCTGTTGACATAAGCTACACTTTCTCGGACCATACACAGAATGAGTGGCAACTTTTCGTTATGCTACGCAGATCCAAACATAAGGACAAATAAAACAAACCCAACTAGTTAAAAAAATTATCTTAACGAGCAAACGTGTGTTGAGAAAATAGGGAGTTTTAGAATACCGGACGCTACTTTACCGCGCGTTACAGACGGCAAAATAGCGAGGATTGCGGCGAAAAGTTTTAGAATAGCGTTTCTCTGCCGGGGACCCCCAAAACGCAAGCATCTCGTCGCTTAAAGCGCCACCAAGATGTCGCGACAGCTTTTATTTGGAAGTTAGTACGTTATATCTTGAAAATTAAACAAGTTTTTCGCTCTAGAGCAGGGGTGCACAACATACGGCCCGCGGGCGCTTTTTAGCGGCCCGCGGCTCAGCGCAGAAAGTCGCTTACTATGCCATTCAATCCACCGAGCGCCCACTCCGCTTGGCAAGCAGCAGTGAAACCCTTTGACCTACTTTTCTCAGTTTTTGGCGAAGGAACTACGATTTCTCAGTGCAAATTTTCCCTCTCCACTAATCCCGCTGACAAAACAAAACAAAAAAAAAACGTGTGCAGCCGTCCCTGTCCTTGGTGTGGTTCTGTCTCAACATGGCTGTACACGGAACGCGAAAACTTCTTGCTCTATCTCCACAGATCCCCTTCCTTCTTTCACCACGGAGGCTATCAACCCTCTCCCTTCCTCTTCGAATAGTCAGAGGTTGCATCGTTGGATCGGAGAACTCCGATACGACGATGCAACTGCAGCTCATCGACCTCCAGTATCCACCAGCGCTGAAGACTATGCATCGCGAATCTCAGCTGCGTGAGTTCTACAAAAACCTAGACAAGAAAAAGTGCGGAAACCTGGTGGACCACGCCTTGAGACTGTCGTCACTTTTCGGGAGCACGTATGCTTGTGTGAGCAGACCTTCTCACTGATGACTCTCAACAAGAACCGCCTTCGACCTGCCATAACGGATATGACATTGCGAGATGTGCTAAAGACGGCAACGAGCGCGATGACACCTGATATCGGAAACCTGACCGCAGCCAAAAAAATGTGACAAATCGCATTAGGTGCGGCCCGGCACAGATTTCAATAAACGTAATTTTGGCCCGCCTAATTTTTTAGTTGTGCACCCCTGGTCTAGAGTAACATTTTTATAGTTCTTTCATACTCAATGTCGCATGTTTTGTTTTTGTCACAGCCAAGCTGCTCTGTTGTACTTTACGAAGGCCAGACAATCCACTACCCAGGCATGCATGTCTTCCGCGATCGTAAGTAGAGCACTGCACGGGCCGGAATTTCTAGGCCCGACCCGGCTCGGTAGAGGTACGGCCCGGGACCGGCCCGAGCCCGATAGAATATTTAATTTCTTGGCCCGGCCCGAAGAGACAGTGCCTGGGCCCGGCAGAATTTTAGTCAGAAACTCGAGCCCGGCCAGAGCCCGAAAATTTTTTTTCAACATAAGCCTGAGCCCGGTTCGAGCCCGACAGATTATATACATGAGCACGAAAATGTTTGCAGGCTTTAATCTAAAAACTCTCTAAGCATAAAGCAAGCATATTTGATTTAAATTTATATTAAACTTAAACCGAGTTCTTATCTTTTTTTTTTTTTGACACGATAAATATTTTGATTTTGACGACGATGTAGTTTCGAGAATGTGGGCGAAATATGCACTTTATAAGTAATTTTGAGAAAAAAACAACTGGGCAATATTTTATTTATGCATTTCTTGAAGAGATGTTGGACTTTTCGTTGTTCAACTCGTTTCACAAAAAACTTTCCTCTCTACGTGTTTTTTTTTTCTTTTTTAAAGTAACAATCAGAATTACGCTGGTGCAGCTTCAAAAGTCTGTATAAGCATAAAATTATATATAGTTAGCTTATCTTTGGTGGCATAGTAAGGCCCCCTGCACAAAGTGCAAAGACTAAGGTTTAAGCGCAAACAGACAAGGACAATAGAAAATAACACAAACGACAGGGACAAGCGCCTTGTCCCTGTCGCTTGTGTTATTTTTCTATTGTCCTTGTCTGTTTGCGCTTTAAACCTTGCAGTACCTACCATGGACCAACTAGCCCAAACCAAAGTTTTAATGAGACATATTTCTTCTACTTGGGCCCTTTCCTAAGCGCCTTTAGCGCCTTGTCCCTGTCGTTTGTGTTATTTTCTATTGTCCTTGTCTGTTTGCGCTTTTAAACCTTATACCTACCATGGACCAACTAGTCCAAACCAAAGTTTTAATGCAAAGACAAGCTCACGTTTTTCTTTTTCTTTTTTAGTGTGAAAGGCAGAGGAAGAAGACACTCATGTTGCACCCTCCGACTGGAGTGCCCTCATTTCTCGACCGCACTTTCTTACTATGATGTTGGTTCCATACGTTTCCTTTTATCCAAGTAAAGGCTTTCCCAAAGCAAGCCGTCTTTTCTTTTTTAACGGCGCCGTAGGGATTTTGCATTTGCTTGTTAGTTTTCATTAAGCCTAAAATATCAATCAGCACACTTTTTGTTGATAACAATTTAGAATTTCTGGCGAACGACTGTCCAGCCAGGGCCCGGGGCCGGCACGGCCCGAAAAATATTTAGTTCAAGCCCGAGCCCGGCCCGGGCGGGCTGGGCCCGAGAAAAGGCGTGCTACCCGGCCCGAGCCCGGCCCGCGGGCCGGGGCCCGTGCAGTGCTCTAATCGTGAGTACACGCGCTTCGATAGCTTTGAGCTGTAGGCGTTTTCAAAACGCCTCGACCATACCGACCGCGGTCGCCGAGTGCGACTCACGCAGCTCCCGAGGCGGGCGACGGCGTCGAAGACGCGATGAACGGAGATGTCGTGGGCGCCGCCTTTTGCGGTACCCACGCTATTTTTGAGAAATAACGGGCCCCAAGCTCGAGTCCAAATGCTTCTTTTGGGTCTGCGCATGCACAGCGGAGACGACGTTATTTCTTTGGGTTGCGGACGCTATTCCAAAACTCCCTAATCGTTTCACTTCCGTTCAACGCGTCGACTTACAATGCGAACAAAGCATGCTTACCAACGGAGGCATGCGGTTTAGAGGAACCATCGTTTTAGCGAACGCTGTTTACCGACCCTGGTTTATCCGAATGCCTTTATAGAGAACACAGTTTAGAGAAAATGGCGATGAGCCTCCTTTAGCGAATTCGGTCGCCGCGAAGCGCCGTCTACGGGTAAATCAGGTTGAGTTAACATTTTGTAATGAGCCGCCGCAGACTGCCGCCGCGAGCGGCGGAGGCGCAGCGGGGGCATGGATTAACACGCGGACCAGTGATACACGCGAGAAGTAGGACAGCCTCTTTTAAAAAAGAGTCCCCTTTTCGTGATAAACGGCGTTTCTCTAAACTGAGGCTCTGCTTGCTCTAAGCCGTGCTTCGATAAACGTGCCCATTCTCTAAAACGTGCTTCGATGAAATGGCATTCACACATTTCCATGTCTAACGGCATTTCCATCCCGCGACACATGTAATACGCAACGCACAACAAACGCAATCACGCCAACCACGCCGGAAAAGAAAAAAACCAGGAACTGGTGTCGCTACCGATGAGGCGTCGAAGACGCGATTCCGTACAATTGGAAACCGAAACAAAATATTACCGAAACCGAAACTGACCAAATCGCGATAGAGGGGCGCCGTAAATATGTCTTTAGAAACTTAGAATACAAAGAGGGTGAATACAGTTATTATATTTGAGCACAGGAAATAAATGTGCAAATCACAACTACTGCACCGACGCGCTTTTTTGTTTCGGGCACAATGCACTAAGAAATAGATTTCTTTTTTTCTTTTTTTTGTGGAGATTACTTTAATTCACACTCAGCTTGCAGTATTTTATTAGTAAATTATTTTATCAAAATTCATTTTCCAAACCACCACCACGTAAAA
>JAZHYW010021888.1:0-19321 GCA_037355805.1 Ixodes ricinus
GAGACCCGCTCCACGTGGGAAACGTCGGCAACGTCAAGTAAGCGCAATGGACACACTCCTACCCGCCCTGTCACCGTTCGACCCGCATTCAGACGCGTCGTCACTCGCGCAGAGGTGGACAAAATGGCACGCGCGTTTCGAGAACTTTCTACTGGCTGCGAACGTGAAAGACGCCGCCCGCAAGCGCGCCATGCTGCTCCACTACGCCGGTGAGGCGGTGTACGATATCTTCACCACGCTACCTGACACGGGTGCGGACTATGAAACGGCGGTCGCTCGTCTGACAGAACATTTCGCTCCCAAGAAGAACGCGGTGTACGAGCGCCACATTTTTCGTCAAGCGCGGCAAGACGCAGAAGAAACGTTAGACCAGTTCCAGTTGAAGCTGCGAAGACTGGCCGCTACGTGCGAATTCGCGAACGTCGAGCAAGAGCTCGTCTCACAAATCATTGAAGGGACCACGTCCGCCAAGCTCCGTCGTAGCGCCCTCCGAGAGGCCGACATCACGCTGGACAAGCTCATGAGCATCGGCCGTAGCATCGAGAACGCTGAGCGTCAAGCTGCCAGCATAGAACGCCCCACGACAACGGTACCAGTCCAGAAGCTGTCAACCAAGAAATCACGATGCAGCAGCACCGCCCCAAAGAATTTGTCCGAGCACAAGAAAGTGGACAAGTGTTCGTGCTGTGGTGGAGTTTGGCCGCACAAGGGTGGGAAGACAAGTTGCCCAGCCTGGGGAGCCAAGTGCCACAAGTGCCAGAAAAGAAATCACTTTGCCAAGATGTGCAGAGGCAGTCCAGCGTCCAAAGAAACCGTACGCTCCCTGGCCTCGTCAACCACACCCAGAAGCACGTCACAGGATACAAGTTCCGACGAGTCCATCTACCACATTCGGAGCCCTAGGAACGAACTTCCGGTCGTGACGGTGGAGGTCAACGGGATCCCTCTGGAACTATTTGTGGACTCTGGTGCAGGAGTCAACGTCATGGGAGAACAAACTTGGGACAAGCACCTCCGCGTGCAGTTGAAAGAGACCAAGACGAAACTAGTTCCCTACGGCATCAAGCAAGAGATCCCAGTCGTTGGGATGTTCATCGCAACGTTCCGTACCCAAGAACGAAGCGTTGAAGCGCCGGTCTTCGTCGTGAAAGGACCACAGGCCTCGCTGATGAGCTACAAGACGGCGACAGACCTGAAGCTCATCAAAATAATCCAGACGGTCACTGAAAAGACCACCGTCGACGCCAGAAGAGAATTTCCGAAGCTGTTTGGGAAACTCGGTCGACTGAAAGACTTCCAAGTGAAGTTGAAGATTTCGGAAGAAGTAAAGCCAGTGGCCCGACAACATCGTCGGATCCCATTCCAGATGAGAAAGGCATTGGAAGCTGAACTCGCACGACTAGAAGACCTCGACATCATCGAACGGGTAAAGGGACCAACACCGTGGGTCTCGCCAATCGTCATCGTCCCAAAGCGCCATGACAAACAAGCGGTGCGAATGTGTGTCGACATGAGAGAAGCAAACAAGGCCATTGCCCGAGAACGGCACGTCATGCCTACTGTGGAGGACGTCATCAGCATCCTAAATGGCGCAGCTTACTTCTCGAAGCTGGACTTGAATGAGGGGTATCACCAGCTTGAGCTGGATGAGACGTCACGAGTGATCACGACTTTCTCCACTCACTGTGGCCTGAGAAGGTACAAGAGACTTCTTTTTGGGGTCAATGCTGCAGCCGAGATCTTCCAGGACGCCATACGACAAGTGCTTCCCGACGAGGACGGTGTCATCAACGTCAGCGACGACATCCTGGTATCAGGACGGACACTTGAAGAACACGATCGTCGTCTGCGCCTTGTGCTGAAACACCTGGAAGATGCTGGGCTCACCGTGAACGCCAAGAAGTGCGTTTTAGGAACCAAGAGCCTGAAGTTCTTCGGTCATGTCTTCTCTGCAAGTGGAGTGAGCGTGGATCCCGAAAAGGTAGAAGCAGTGGCGAAGATGCCACCCCCCAGAAATGCGACAGAAGTCAGAAGCCTTCTCGGAATGGTGAACTACTGCAGCAGGTTCATTCCCCGCCTCGCCCAGATGGTTGAACCATTGAGGAACCTGACACATGCTGACACAGAGTTTTGCTGGACGAAACGGCACGAAGAGGCCCTAAAGAATGTGAGACAGGAGCTGTCAAGTGCACCCACTCTGGCGTACTTTGATGAAAGAAAGAAGACCTACGTCATCACTGATGCAGGACCTGAAGGAATCGCTGGTATGCTGATTCAAGAAGAGCCAGAAGGAAGGAAGCCCAGCATCCTGGCTTACTACAGCAGAGCTCTGACACCTACAGAAAGAAGGTACCCACACATCGACAAAGAAATGCTGGCCATCGTGTCCACCATAGAGCACTTCCGCATGTACCTGGCTGGAGGCAAGTTCACCGTAAAAACGGACCACCTGCCACTAGTGTCCATAATCAAAAACCCAAGCGCAAAACTTTCAGCGAGACTGGAACGCCTCAGTCTCAGACTGCAGCACTATCTCTTCGACGTCCAACACATATCGGGGAAGGACAACCCTGCTGACTACCTGTCAAGGCACCCGCCTGCAGTGAAGAATGACAACCCCACGAGAGAAACGGTCGCATTGGAGGAATACATTTCTTTCATTCTGGAGTCCTCTGCACCCAGAGCGTTGACCATTCAAGACATTGAAAAGGCCTACAAGGGAGACGCTCAAATGGAGATGCTAGTCCGTGCTCTCCGAGCAAGTGACCGCAAGACGTCTGAACGTCTATGGAAGAGCGACATGCTGAAGCCTTTCGCCCAGATTCGAGATGAACTGACGGTCGCCG
Organism: Ixodes ricinus; assembly: GCA_037355805.1. Lineage (NCBI taxonomy): Eukaryota > Metazoa > Arthropoda > Arachnida > Ixodida > Ixodidae > Ixodes > Ixodes ricinus. Next base: position 2,847 of record JAZHYW010021888.1, read on the forward strand.
AGAATGACGTCGTACTGAGAGGGACCAGACTTGTGATCCCGGACAAGGCCCAGGCACAGGCTATACGACTGGCTCACCGGGGACACCAAGGCATGGTAAAGACCAAACAGCTCCTCAGGGAGAAAATCTGGTTCCCAGGAATCGACGCAAAGGTAGAAGCCACAGTCAAGAACTGCGAAGCATGCCAGAGCACAGTCGTGGAGAAGAAATGCTCGCCACTGAAGATGACGCCACTGCCCGATGGACCCTGGCAGTCGCTTGCAGCAGATTTTGCCGGTCCCCTGCCAGGCAACCAGTACCTACTGGTGGTGGTCGATGAGTACTCGCGGTTCCCCCTCGTAGCAACCCTTTCTTCGTTAAACGCGAAAGCTGTGACAGCGAAGCTAAGCGACATGTTTACTGTCCATGGAATGCCCTATGATCTGAAGACAGACAACGGTCCTCCGTTCTTTGGAAAGGAGTTTGCAGCATTCCTGCAGCACAATGGCATTCGCCATCATCGTACAACGCCTCTGTGGCCACAAGCAAATGGCGAAGTCGAGAGGTTCATAAAAAACGTCAAGAAGACGGTGAAGACTGCTGGTGTAGAAGGAAGCAACTGGAAAGAGGAACTCAACGAATACCTTCTGAACTACCGAGCAACTCCACACTCGACGACGGGTCACACTCCAGCGGAACTCCTCTTCGGAAGGAAAATTCGCACGAAACTTCCCCAGACTCTGGAGAAGTACCACCATGAAAAGCTTGAAACGGCTGACGAACGGAAGAAACAACAAATGAAGACCTATGCTGATGAAAAGACGTCATGCAGTGCCGCATGGTCTTCAACCAGGAGACGCCGTACTACTGAAGCGACCAGCGCCGCTGTCTCACGAGTCCGCCTACGAACCCCAACCATACAGGGTGACGAGAGTACAAGGGACAGCAATCACCGCTGAACGGGGAAACAAAAGGATTATCAGGAACGCTTCCTTTTTCAAGCGAATTCCACGGCGGGATCAACAGACCCCAGATGCGGAAGACTGGGATGCCTCCGACACCTTGATGGAGCTGCCCCAGAACAGTCCCCAGAACAGTGTTGAAGACCCTCCTGAAATTGACCCTGCGGAAGTCGGACCAAGTGGGGACACCACAACTGACGACACCCAGCCGACGCCGCAAGCAGAAAGCAGGCGTTATCCAGAACGTCAGTCTCGCAAGAATCGTCCCGAAAGGCTAGGAGACTATGTGCTCTACTGAAGTGACTTTCCCTTTAAAAGTCCAGGGGGAAATGTAGTGTCGTCGGACTATTTGCCGGCGCGCAGCTAGCGCCACCCAGCGTCAAGAAAATAGGACCTGTAAGGCCAGGCCTAGGACGGGGGCAGAAGAGAAAAGAAGATGGAGCCAGGGCGCGGGGACGATGATGCGCTCGCTGAATAAAAACCAGTCGTTATCGTTTTGCAATCCGGCTTTGAGTGCCTGCATCACGACGCCTCCACCGAGGCAAAGACATCACAGGATGGTGGCTTCATCCTTGTTTTCTTTCTTGTCACCCTCTCCGCCCACTTAATTCTATCCTAGAAATACGTGGATAAGAGTAATACCGGGAAGTCTGCTCCGAACATAGAGCTTCTAGAGACAACGTGTTTTCGGGCCGAACGCCACGCCAAGAGATGGCGATATGGGACGTGGCAATAACCCAGAAAGCCTATAGTACAGAGAATATCTAACTCTCCGGTCGGGATCCCAAAGTTTAATGGCTGTATTTGCAATACGAGCTGCGCGGAGGGGACGAAACTTTTTATCGTCTGCAAACGTTTCTGAATTTACGCCTGCTTTCATCTTCGCTGTAGGGCTCTCTACGGTGATCTAAAAACTTTTCGGGACCTTATTAGTCATGTGGCATGATAATAGAGAACTAAGAATATTTGCGCTGTTATAGGCCTTTGGTTGCACGTCCTCGACGGAGGTCGTTGCCTGTGATACATTTTCTTGGGTTCGCTAACGAGTGCCGCGACCGTGTTGTCCTTAGTACTCCTCCTTTCGTTTTGCATATATGTTTTGTTAAAATGTCGTTTTTCATCCTCAAGTGTTTTTAGTTGTACTATTCTATATATGATTTTTTCTCTCGCTTTTTCTAATGTTCCTTCTCTCCGTTGGTGACTCTAAAAACGATTTGCAACTGTATTTTCTGCACACTTGAAGAAGGAAAGTCTCTTCCCGAAACATCCTGTAGTAAAGCTTCTACTGCTGTTCAAATATGTTTCTTCAGATTAAAAAACAAACAAACAGAAAAACAGTTTTTGAGATTGCCAATGTGCAACCCACTTTGATCATAAAAAAAATTAAAATAAACGCAAAAAAGAAGAATTAACAAATCTTTGAAACAGGTTCGTCAACAACGCAGTACCTAAACACGCAAAACATGGCGGATTCAAGATAAAAGAAAAAAAAATCTCAATCTTATTAAGAGCAATAGAGGGATGTCTAATGCAGTTCTTTTCCCTTGTTCTGATTTCAAAAGCCTCTTAAACTGCCCTGTCGCCTCTGCTCTTTAAACGCACCCAAAATCTTGGTGCAATCAAACAGGAAGGAGCAGTCGCTCTTGTTGCAATGGACGGCAATGTGGCACGAAGGTTTTGAGCGTAAGAAGGCGCTGTGTTCACGAAGTATGTTACTGACGCATCCTCCTTTCTGCCCCACGTACACCTTTCCGCAAGACAGCGGGATACAGTAAACCACCCCCGCACGATAAGCACGTTCTTGGTTCCACAGTAATTACTTTTTTTATTTCGCTACTCGGACTGTCTTACATAACTGTACCAAATTGTAGGGCACCTTAAAAAGCAGAGGTACGTCATACCGTCTTGGCACATTTTTTATGTTGTGAAAAATCCCATGAAGAAAAGGCATGGCAAACAGGTGTGACTTGTCGCTTTCGTACCACCCGACCTGCCATTCTCCCAACCCTTCAGCAAGACTCTCGAAACATATTCGGGCACCCTTGACGAGAAACCTGAGTCCTGTTATCTTTAATTAGGCTGTTAAAACGTTCTTTCACTGCATGAAAGCAAGACTTGCCGAGAGCCAATCCAAAGCTGGACCTCGCAGTTCTTCTCTTCGCCAACTTAATGTGGTCTGAGTCGTACGGAAGTGGACGCTTCAAAGATAGCGGGCTGAAAGACCAGCTTACATGGTCCCTTTTGAATCGGAGTGACATATTCAAAAACTTATGTAACCCTCAGATGGCAACTCACATGTAAACCAGTGTGCCGAAGACGGACAATACCCGATTGATAGCATCCGCTCCCGCATCCTTGTCCGCAAAAAAAAAAAAAAAACAATAATTTACATATTAAAATACTTTTTTTACAGATAAAAGATCCTTGTCCTTTTCCAGGGAAACATCGAACTGGCTGAGGAAAAGCTTCCTTAAAACCGGTGAAATACAGGAACTAATACAAATGTCCTTATTTTGTACAAAGAACCCCTCTTCACATGACACCCCCATAGACTCCAGGTAATAATCGAGTAACCACTAAAAAACCTCCAGAGGCAACTCCAGCAGAGTTCCTTAACATAACCTCACTAGTCGCGTCGATGCAGCCACTGACATCTACTAAAAGGATCCCTTGAGGAATCGAATAAAACACATCCTCAACGTTGACCCAGAACACTCGGCAAGAGCCTGGGTTGTCAACCCTTAAAAAAACTCACGACCGCTTCCGAGCTCCGTATCACAAAAGGGCCTGAAATAGCCAGCATGGACAGATGCTACTGAAGAAAACTCGACACCTCCCTTTGCCACGAGCCCCGTTCCGTGGCTGTGAACCTGAATGGGCAGCTTGGTTTGTGTGTCTTCTCCGTTAAGAAATCGTTGAGGCTCAAACCCTTGCTCCGATTGACCCTTGTCGCCCAACTTGTTAGCTCTAGACAGTCACAAATTGTCTTAGCTCACCTGCTTCCTCACCTTCTTCGAACTTACTCTCTTCACCTCTTTGAAATTCTTTTCCAACGCCAGCTCCGTCTTCCCTCCGAACATCAACCTCGGGAGCACAACAAAAGAGCCCTCCCTGTACGAGACAAGTACGCTGTAGGCGCTCGGGTTTATGGGTTTAGGCGCCTGAACTAACAAAACGCAAAATCTCTTAGAAACGTAGATTTCAGTGCCTCAACGGGCGGCTTCTGGTGTGCTGGGATGACCCTCTAGGGACACGAAACAAGAACGTGATTTTAATATAACGCTGCTAAATAAAACGTTAAAGATCTAGAATATAAAGTGTGTTTTTTTGGTTTTGGTTTGCCTTTTGCTGAATATGGGATAAAGGGCGCAATATACAATTTTGATTATGAATCAACTTTGATGTGTGGTTGTGAACAGTTCAAAGACACTCACACTCACAGATACTGCATACACTCGCACTTTAGCTCCGCCATGGGGCAAAGGGGTTAGCTGATACTCTCCGGAAAGAGCGAGCTCTTTTGTTTGTTTACAATAGTCTGTTACGCTGAACGGACACTCGCACGGCATTGAAATGTCCGGGATACGTGTAATCTTCTGCACTTGTTGGCGAGTTACAAATCGCGCCCCTACTTTTTACTTTAGCTAAATTTCCACATAAACGTTTCCCTTCATACAGGTCTTCTAGTCCACATCTGCGTGGTGAAAGAGTTTCATTTTTACTTTCTTTTAAGATCGTCAAAATGTTTACCGATTTACAGGTTGAAAATATCATTCGCGATTAAAGCATTAATCGATTAATCGGTAGGTTAATCGATCCATTGCCCAGCCCTAACGTTCTCAGGTATATGGACCAGGCCAGTTGAATAGGAATACCTGAGGATGCGCCCATGACATGTGGGGCTGATTTTTCATTTCTTTGAGGAAGCAGTGCTATCTTTCATTTCACTCAGGAGATTCAGGAGATCAGGAAAGCATTTTCATCGAGTATTAGTAAACTTTCGGAGGTACCGCAGTTAGCACTCGGCGGCGAGACGTATAAAGTGCTCGCTATTTACGGCTTGACCTCAAAAAAAAAAAAAAAGAGAAACAATAGCCAACCGGACTAATATACGCCTCCTGGAAGTTCGGCCATTATTTGTTTTAGTTTACCTCCGAGCTCCCTGTATAAACCGACCAAGATCACTAATAAATAACAACATAAATATGCAGTCATTCTAGCTATTCTGCTCTTGTTTCTTTTTTATTCGCCTGGCATTCGCGAGCAAGGTGAGTGAGTGTCGTGACGCAATCTTAAACCCGACCTAGAAATATTCGCTTTAGAAGGACAGCTGCACCACAAAACTTGAGCTACTTGGCTTTCGAAGCGAAATGGCGGAAACGTACCTAGACAAACATCATGCGATCCGAACGCCCGATTGCCTCTGGCCAAATGACTCGGAAATTCTTACCTTTGAATGTATCCTCTCGGTATTGAAACCATGGTCGCAATCACAATGATTGCACAAAGCAGCAGGGCCGCTTTTAATAGAACCAACATGTTTATTCAACATCTACACGCGCAAACGAAGGAATTAAAACATATCAAGCAAAATGGCAAACTCTGGGCTTAGGCCAGTCCCGCGTCGCATGCTTGTCGCTGCACATGCTTGCACTCATGGGGCACCAGCGAGGTGCCATGCTTGTTGTAACGGGGAGGGGGGGGGGCGACGCCGTGGAAGAATGCGGTGGAAAATATAAAGCAGAGAAGAGCAGAGGCAATTTGACCGGTGGCAATTAGTTTCCAACGACAATGTTTCATGGTAATAAAAACCCGAGACTCAGGAACACAGAAGGGGACGAACACTCGCACAGCCGAAGGCTGCTACTTGCAACTGTTGTTTTGCGGAAAACAAGGTCGGTTGAGGATATCTCTCTCTAAACACCTCTGTAAACACCTCTGTGAACGCAAAACGACTCGAACTTATGAAAAATATACGAGCTCAACACTCTAAAATAAAATGTGCTATGTTACACTATTTTGCTACGCACTGATAATTAGTATACATCATTAAGGGTATTTTGCAGTGTCTATAACTCACACACTAACACCCCTAGAAAAGGGTTTTTGGAATATAATAACACTCATGTAAGGGGCGTATAAGACAGCATTACACCAAGCACAATGCGGGCAAGGGTGTGAGGGTGTACTGGTTCACAAATTTACGTTGGACTGAACGACTGTGTTACGACCGCTTGTGACTGCTTATGAAAGAAGCACTGGCGCGATGAGTCAATTAGCCTTAGAACACTTCCCAGCCGCATATAACCAGATTGAAAGTTTTGTTGTAGTTGCAAGATCAAGTCTACGAAGGTAGCTCGTAACATTTTTAGATTTATTTTATGCCCGTTTTGAAATTAGTAAGGATATGAAGATCAGAGGTGTACCAAGACTTCTCAGTGGCGTCTTGGTACACCAAGACTTCTCGTTGAATAGTTTTGTTCTGCCTTGGACAGCGCTCGGCTTGCGTAAGCGATTACTTTCTCCGCTCCTTGTCGCTGAACGAGTACCGCACCGAGACCTGTATTGCTGGGGTCCGTGTGGATTTCTGTCTCCGCAGACTGATCAAAATGCCCGTGGATAGAGGGCGACTGGAGCCTTCGCATGAGTTCGTCGAACGCTTGTTCTTGCTGCTTTACCCACTGGAACTGCACGTCGTCCTTCGTCAGATGCATCAGCGGTGCAGAACTTTGTGCAAAGTTACGAACGAAACGTCTGTAGTAGGCGCACAGCCCCAGGAGCCTTCGGACGGCCTTCCTGACTGATGGTTTCGGGAATTCGGCGACAGCGGATGTCTTTTCAGGATCAGGGCTTACACCCTGAGCGCTCGCAACGTGTCCCGAGAATTTCAGCTCATCATAGGCGAACCGACACTTGGAAGGCTTGAGTGTCATCTCAGCAGTCTTGATAGCCTGTAGCACGGATCGCAGTCGTCTCAGGTGCTCGTCGAATCTCGTTTGCGAACACCACAACGCACGTCGAGGTACACGCGACAGCTCTGCCATTTCAAGCCGGAAAGGACGGTGTCCATAACGCGCTGGAAGGTTGCCGGCGCTGTGCACAGTCCGAACGGAATTACTTTAAATTCATACAGTCCGTTCTGCCTGACGAAAGTCATCTTCTCACGATCTCATCCGTCGACTTCTATCTGCCAGTAGCCACTCTTCAAGTCCATCGACGAAAAGTGACGGGCGTGGCGCAGCCGATCCAGGGTGTCGTCAATGCGAGGCAGCGGATCGACGTCCTTTTTCGTTACTGCGTTCAGCCGGCGATAGTCCACGCAGAACCTCAAAGTTCCGTCTTTCTTCTTCACCAGGACCACTGGGGAAGCCCACGGACTGTTTGAGGGCTGGACGATGTCGTCATCATGCATTTCCTGAACTTGCTTCTGGATGATTTTCCTTTCTTTCACGGAAACTCGGTACGGTGGCCGATGCATAGGAAGTGCGTTGTCATCAGTAACAATTCGATGTTTCGCAACCGTCGTCTGGCGCACCTTTGATGACGTGGCGAAGCACTCATTGAACTCGGCGAGGATTTCAGTCAGCTGTCGTCGGTGGGGAAGGGGGAGGGTTGGGTCGATGTTGAGCTCTGAGGATCAGGCTGTCTCGCGTTGCGACGAAGGGGAGTCTTCAGAGTTTCCGGCGATTGCGGCTGTGTCCTGGAGCTCCTCGATGTGTCTCATGGTGGTACCTTTTGTAAGGTGCTGAGCCTCTTGTCGGAAGTTCGTTACAAGGACAGCGGCGCGTCCATCTTGGAGCATCGTTACGCCTCTGGCGACACCGATCCCTTAGCTTAGGTGCAGTTGAACATTACCTTCCAGCAGGGCGTCTCCTTAAATTGCTGTTTGGGTTCCGACGGGCACCAGCACACTCGAGCGCGGTGGCCAGTTCACGAGCTCGGATATCACTGTGGTTGAGGCGGCCGACGTTGTTTCCTGATCCCCGGACGTCATAACAGGTTTCCGCAGTGTCAGCTGGTTGGCTTCCAGGTCGATGACGGCGCCGTACTCGCAAAGAAAGTCCATGCCGAGTTTAACGTCTCTTGCGCAATCTCATAGAACAACGAACTTCACCGGGCATGTTTCACCGTGAATCTCGACGTGAGCGGTGCACCTCCCGACTGGTGTGGTGAGGTGCCCACCGGCAGTTCGTATAAGTGGACCATTCCATGGCGTCGTCACTCTCCAAAGGCGTTGGGAGAGCCTCCCACTCAGGACGGAGTAGTCTGTTCCGGTGTCGACTAGGGCCGACGCGTCGCGGCCGTCGATAACGACGTTTAGGTTATTTTGCTTTACCGTCGCAGGAGCGTCGTTTTTACGTGCGGCGTCGTTAGAGTGGGGGCCCTCCAACGTTCGTGGCGGATGTTTTCCTCGGTCATCTTTGGACACATCTTTGGACACAGCTCTGGACAACAGCGCTCGCTCGATGTTGGTCTCCTCGGCCACGAAGCCGTCTACCGTCGTTGGGGGCTGCGGACAAGGCCCACGAAGGTTTCGCTCTTGACGCCCCTCACGGGGAAGCGCAGTTTCTTCTCCTCGGTGGCTTGCGGGTCGGCGCGTGTACACAGTCGTAGAACGTCTTCAACGAAGCTTGTCACGCTTTCGTTGGAGGCTTGAGTCTGCGTCTGGAGCAGCTCCTCCGCCTTCTGTTGCCGGTGTTGGTTCAAGAAGTTTCGCTTCAACTCGGTGGCGCAGATATCCCACGAAGTGAGCGAAGACTCGTGGTTTTCGAACCAGTGCCTCGCGGTGCCTTTCAGCGAGAAGTAGAGGTTCTGGAGGCGCTGCTCGGCGTTCCATCCGTTGTGGCGGGCCACGCGCTCATAGTGAAGGATCCAGTCCTTGACGTCTTCATAGATTTCGCCATGGAAGGGCGTCGGCGATCTGGGGGCGACGGGCAGGACAACGACGGGTGGAATGGTCATCGTCGCGGTCTTCTTCTTGATTTCTGCGGTAGGGGTCCGAGTTACGGCGGTAGGCCTTGGTTACGGCGACTGGACCGAGCCTTGGTCTGGTCTTCTGCGAAGGGTAGCCGCCCGGGGCTGAGCACGTCACTTGGCCGGCGTGTTTTCGGAGGGGTACGGTCCACGGGCATAGAATGCAAACACCCAGCACCTCCACCAAAAATGTCACGAATGACAATTGATGAGGCGATAATAACTGAAGAAACTAAACGTTTAATGGGGCGAACTTGTGCCCAAAAATAAAAGGGAACGAAGAAAGCAGAGCGTCGAGGGCGTCGAAGTCGGCGTGACAGCAGAGTCGGAACGCTGGGGCGAAACTGACAGCGGCTTGCCACGCGGAGCCTTTTTGTACACGCGTAGACTTCTGGGACTTTCGGCGTAGAAGGTTCGGTGCGGAGAACATTCTAACCTGGAATCAGCAAGACGGTTCTCGCATTTACCAGAACATCACAGCGAGCAACAAAAATGCGTAGACGCGACCAGGAATCGAACCCCGGCCTTCTGCGTGGAAGACAAGCGCGATAACCGTTATGCCACAGGCGCGCTGCCTGCTTGGTCAGCTGCGCCCGCGGCAATATCAATCACGGTAGCAAAAGCAAGGCCCAGCTAGCTTGTTCGATTTTTAGAGCGCAGCTCCTAGGGGCCCGTTTCCGGATTGAGCGGCGTCGGCTTCGCCGTCGGCGTAACCGCGCGTTGCATTATGGGACGTTTCCCATAACCACGTCACACGTGACGTCACGTGTTATTTCACGAGTGATGTCACGGGGTCACGAGTGACGTCATCTCTCGTGACGTCACACGGTGCCTACATTTCGTGGGAAATTTTTCAGCTAAATTTAGCAGGAAAATTTCCCCGCTAAACAGCGAGGAATTTCCCCGCTAGATTTAGCAGACAATTTAGCGGGAAAATTTTCCGCCAATTTTTCCGCTAAATTAGCCGGGAAATTTTCCCGCCAAAATTAGAAGGGAAATTTTCCGCCGAATTTAGCGGGCAATTTTTTCCACTAAATTTAGCGGGGAAATATTCCCGTCAAACTTGCGCCAGATGGAGCTCCATTACCGACCTTCTGTGGTCTTACCGAGATACCGAGCCACTGAAGCGGTTTTTGACGAGCCTTTACAAAAGCCAATGCCAAGACCAAGGACAAAGTAGCCTCTAAAGTGGTAATAAGCTGTCTTGCTGTGGGTATGATAAGGCGAAGCGAGCGGAATAAGAGGGAACAAAAACTGAAGGTCGGTTATGGCGGCGCCCATGCACAGCTGCCTGAAAGCGTTTATAACGTCTCCCGGTTCCTGTCGTTCTCAGTCACGTCGGTTCCGCATCTGGTATGCGGGAAGAAAAAAAGATATAACGTTTCAAACCGGAATATGCTGAGAAAATATAGGTGCGGCAAGACAAGAATGTGCGACAATCACGCATTTTTCGTTAAACACATTCCAGCGGCGCGGAGATATCGAAAAGATGTTATACCTAAAACCCCTTTATACGGAAAAGTAGCAACATCCTTTGAAGAATGCCGCCTGCTATCGTGGGTCAAATGAGGCGGCGCTACCGTCGACGCGACGTGTAAAGAAGCAAATCATAAAGATAAAAGGTGTGCGCGTCAGAGGAGGAGGGGAGGAGGAATGCCTATGCTGTCGGAGTGCAGTGCATGCTATGAGCTCATGTCGCCAATCAAATAACGCCGACCGTGCAACGTCACGGCTTTCATCGTCTTTCTTTGAGCACATCCTTCTAGGCTGGTAGACCATGACAGTGCGCTTTTAGCCTGTGTGTTTGTATTTGAGCGTGTCTTTCAGCCTTTGACTGCGCTCTGACTCAAGTATAGGAAGGCCGTCTGCTATCTTCGGCCAAACCACGCTGTGCTACAGTCGACACGCGGGCGTAAAAAAGTAAAGCATAAAGATAAAAGGTGTGGGCGTCAGAGGAGGATGGAGATGATAGGTCTGTTTGATTCGCCTGAACTGGCTGAACCAGTTCAGCAGTGCAAGAACTGGCGCATTCGATTCAACCGGAAATTGCACGACCGCTGCACTGGCGCGTTCGATTCATCCCAGCTCTGAACGAGTTCAGACCCAGTTCCTCAAAATCTTGCACCGGCTCCGGAGTCAGTTCAGCGTCCGTGCAGAAGCAGACGACAAGAGCAGACAGCGACAGCAGACGACACTCCTCGTCCGTCTCTGCTCGCGGTGCCATTTTTCGCAGCTCTTGCTCAAATGTCTGCAATGTTTAACAATAACGCCGATACGGAGGTTGCGTTTCCTCTCATTTATGATATTAACGTCCCCGCGGAGGACGCGGATATGAATTTGCTTGATTATGATATTCTGAAAGCGTTTTAGACACCTGCTTGCGTAGGTTTGGCTCCCTTTTGTAAGTGTTGAAATATTGGCTCACGTAAATTGTTTCTTTTTGATGCTATCTGGGGATTCAAAGCGTTGATATTCTTCCTTACAGACACGGGAAAGTTATTGCACTCGTGATAGTCCCCGCCTTCAGTTGCTCTTGGATGCATACTGACGACTCCGATACATTGCAGGAGGTGTGGGATTTAGTACATTGGCCCTCGTCATGCCCCGTAGCGGAGCATAATACTGCATGCTTTGTCCGCTGGTATCTGTGGACGTTCACTAACCGGCCTGGAAAAAACGCTGAGAATCGGCATTGGCTTGGTAGTTCCACGCAGGTCTTTCTTGAGAATCAGAAAACGTTTCAGTTTGACGCCAAAGTTACGGTCTATAACTGTCTTGGTTAAAACGCTATCGTCAGGCCTTCGTCTTCGAGGTGACCGCGCGGTACCGACCGCGCGCTGCCGCCAGTGACTCCGCGACGCAAAATCATCCTGATGCCGCAAACCTATCTTCGAAATGCGAAACTCGAGAAACTTGGAATGAATCTACTATTGCTAAATGAATGTGAAGGACATTAACGCTTATGGAAACGACGGGAACCGAACGGCAGTTAAAAATGCAGGCAGAAACACATTTCGTGCAGAAAATGTTTTTAGTACACTCGAATGAAAAATATTCACAGAAAAGATTCCGTTATTATACTTTAAAACTAAAGAAACACGAATGGTCTCATCAAACCGCGACTAATTAAATGTAGCACAAACGTGGCGCAGGAAAACAAGAGCCAACAGATGCAGACGACACCCTGCGCTTCCGCTCGGAAAGCCGGTCACAGCGCCAGTCCTAGCGCGGCGGCTGCACTGGTTCTGCGCCGCCGCTGCACGACTCCTACACTCCTCTGAACTTGGACAGAACTAGTTCCGAACTTTCTGGCCGAATCGAACAGACCTGTTGTCGCTACCTTTTTTATTAAGGGGCATTAGTTATACCGCATACCAGATGTGAGGACATTCAAGATGGCTGCGCCTCTTCTGGAGAAAGGCGTATACTTGAAGACAACGTTTCTTGGCAATGAAGTCAAAGCTGAGGTTAGCCATGCACCGGCGCACGTTGAGTGCCGATCACAGCTGTGCTCGCGCTGTCTTCATTCCTTCGGAAATGCGAGAAAAAGTTGTCCAGAATTCAGTAAATTATTTGGATGCACTTTGAGCACATATGAAAGGTCAAGCAAAAGAAAAGGAAGCCCAGGAACAATTCTCAGTAAATCCTCGGTTATCGGCGGAAATAAGAGCGATGTCAGACTCAAATTTGATGGTGTTGATTTTAGAAGGGGAATTACCCTAAGCCTCCACCGTACATTTTAGAGAGAATTAAACAGGGTTGCAGCTGTTAATCTTTGCCATTACGTCACACGTATGAACCACGGTTGTCTCCGTGCGCTCTCTCGTGCTGCTCTTGTTCGGCGCCTTGAGAGTGGTAGGGATTTTGGTCCCTTCACTAAAAACGTCACGAAGATAAACGGATCTGCCGGGTTTGTGAGAGAAAGAAACAACTTTGCGGCGTTCCTTTTGCCATTACCCCCGCTGGCGTAACGCAAATAATCTCGTCTTCGACGAGGTTAGCGACCCTGCACACTGCGGATTAGGTGAAAATAGGAATTCCTATCTGCATGCGCCAATTTTTCCTCCACGTCTTACAGCGGAAGTTCCGCCTGGGGCATTAAACGCACTCTTCTAAAAAAGAGTCTCTCATAGTCCTCCCTGAAACGAGGAACGCTAAAGTAACCTATGTTCCTTCAGAAAGGGAGAAGCTTTCGTCCTGAAAGCAGGGGAACAGAGTTCCTCCGTCGCCTGCATCTTTATATTGGCGGCCCGAATCGAGCTCAATAAAGCTTAACGAGGACGCTACGTCTGTTGCATGGGGCGAGAGGAACAGCAAATAAAAGCCTAACACGAGCTATCCGCGAACTGTATTTATTCCCAGAAACCAGCTTCCCCCTCAGATAAAAGAACTCGCGTTTCGAAAGCAATCACTCAGTCTTCTTGTTGTCAGCACTGCGATGTTAAACGGAGAGAACCTATACCCAGTTACTTCGCGCACTTTACGTCTTACCATTGATATTCCTCGAGCTACAATTCCTTCGTCAACCGCGCATCACGGAGGAGTGGCAAACCATTTGCGAAACCAAAATCGCTCTCAAAAAGTGCAAATTAGAAGCAGCTCTCTTGGCTCATTGTTAGACTGTAGTCAAAAATACTCGTCAAGCGTGAAATATGGTTGAATCGCTTGGCACCTGATGGCAGGGTCAAGCAGAGTAATTGCAAGTCGATATAGTCAGTTGCAGGTTAAGGAATGTATTCGAAGGAAAGGAGGGCTGGGAGGAGGAGGCAAACAGACTGCTGGAGAGAAGGAAACCTCTTCCTCTCTCCAGTGTTTCGCGTCTGCTTCCTCCTCCTCAGCTTTTCTTTCCCTGGAAAACTGTTTTTATCCGGTAACTGTCGATAGGCCCAATTCATATGCTACAAAAAAATCTATTTGCTCATGCCACCATTGCACTTCGGGCACCTTTATTATCCACACATGTAGATACGTTACGCATACTACATGCACCATCTGAACACACTGATCTCTACTAGAGGTGGCTGGATGGCTGCATTGAGCAAACAGGTATGAAGCCACCGGAAGTAAGTGGCTTCTCCCGGAAGTGAGCACTTGACAATCTTTCCCAATCAAACGAGCGGTGGTCCAAACAGTGTACAAGGCGACTTGATTTGCTTTTGTTATATAAATAGAGCCTTCTGTTGCGCAATAACAGCTTATGCGGGCCCGAGAAGTCTCTTTGGAAGCCATATTGATGTGTGAACATTTCGAGATACTAATTGATTGAGGGCACATGCACCACGTTCAAATGCCTCATTCTCAAGATTAAATATTGAAAAGGATAAATAAAACCCTCTCAAAAATCCAAGAGAGCGTGAGGTAAAACATTCACTAAATGTACTATACACCTTTTCCACAAGGGCGCAGCCATCTTGAATGTCGTCACTTCTGGTATGCGGTAAAACATCGTTTTGATCTCTCCACGCCGCTGGAAGGTGTTTACGAAAAATGCGTGATTGTCACACATTCTTGTTTTGCCTCACCTATATTTTCTCGCATATTCCAGGTTGAAATGTTTTATTATTTTTTCGTCCCGCATACCAGATACGGAACCCACGTGACTGAGAACGACAGGAAACAGAAAACGTTTATAAAACCCAGCAGACACTCGACATCCGGGACAAGCATCGAACTTCCGGTGGCTTCACTCGCACCCTACTCGGATCGCGGCTAAGCGCCATCGAGCACCCTATAGTAGAGATCAGTGGCTGAACATATACATTGAGCGCATACCACATGCACGGCACATACAGACATCAGTACAACAACATGCGCTAACCCGATTACTACGTTTAAGCTCTCCGCTTTCAACCTTTTAGCAATCACGTCATTTTGAAGGTACGGATTTTCTCGAGGACCACCTAAGCAATAAACAATATTCCCAGCATATTGATATTTCTTTGTCAGTAATGTCATACATCTGAGAATATTTTGAACTGCTCAGGGGATGAATCTTTTGCAATAACTTATAAACGCTCATGACATAATTATTTTAAAGGCAATAAAACGTCCGCTTCACCGCGGTTGCAAGCCATGTGTTTGCTTGCCCCGCACGGCCACATCGTAGCCAGTTTTCCTGTTGCGGTATTTGCTTATCTATTTGTGCTGCATGGTGTGCGTCTGCAATTGTCGTCTTTAATTAATCTCTGTAAAGGTAGTATTCACTCAGCTGGAAGCGATGCTTACACGGCAGAGAAATAGCTTTTCGATAAACTTGAATGCAGTCAGAGCCGCGAATTGCGGCAGGTATTAAATGTACGGAGCTACGACGCGGTGAGCTCGAAAACTTCTGGCAGCTCATCCCAGCGCGCCACTTGTGAGGGCGTTTCCCCAGGAACGGTAGTAGTATTATTTAAACAGCAAAATAAACGATAGTCTTTTTATCGTCGATTTTACCTACCTTTCTTTCTTACGATCTGCTAAAATGCCATTCTGGCAAAACATACGCACGTTATCCTGCTGTCATACTGTCCAACCGCGGCATGTCGTCGCGCGAACGAGCGCAATCAACTCGCGGGATGGGAGACGACATGGACCGTCGCAGTCGACATTCCGGCTAAAGCTGGCGACCGCACGATGGGGCTACGGTTCAGAACTGGAAGCGTTCCGGCATGAATATCTCCGCAAGCCGATCGAGTTGCTGCTGTAATCCCCGGGGCGGTCTTCAGCGCTGCCGTGCTGCGGAATGCCAGGTCGTGGCGCCTCCCGTTCCGATCGTGGCCCCGACCAGCGGCATCAAGCGGCGCGAAGGTTTGCGTCATCTTATGCCGACGTTGTTGCCGACGCGGACTCGCCTGCACACGGTCACTACCGGCGATAATTCCAGTCTACTGTTCCTGGCACGCACAACGGCGGCCATTGCGGATGTAGCATGACTTTGTGATGCAGGCGCTGGAAGCACTGAAGACACAGCAGATTGCCGGCTGGCGCACTGGGAATCGAAAAACAGAACCGAACTTCGAGCACTGGGGGCACCCTGGCACCAGCTGGCAGCGCGCCATGCTCTTGGATGCAGTTTCCGGCGGTTTCCATAACGTCGTCTGCGTCGACACGTCGTTCCGCGTGCCGAAGGCGGCCAGACTTAGCCCGGTGCTACGTGGCGCTGCTGGCACTTCTCCCGAAAACGCTTCCGGCGTTTCTCGCCAGTTTCGTCTGCTCGCTTGATAAAGGTAGTGCGTTAAAAATCAATGGCAACCGTGAAAATGTTGCGCACGTTCGGACTGCGAGCGGCGGAATTACGAGGCGGCCTTCGCTGCACTCTGAAGCTCGATCAACTCAATGACATTTATTGAGACAGCGCGCGCAGCGTGCGCGAAAAAACATAAACCGAAAGAACATGAGGTGTGAGGGTGAGACCTTGAGCTGTCCGTCTGGGTGAAGGACAAAAAGTTTTCGTTCCTCTCTTCTTCTCGTGTCCGCTTTGAGGCGTGTAAGGGGAAGGGAGAGGGAAAACGTGCCGCTGCTTCTCTTTTGCTACTTTTTTTTTTCTTCGTGTACGAGGAGCGTCCGTGAGAAAACCGA
>JAZHYW010021889.1:0-38116 GCA_037355805.1 Ixodes ricinus
GTAGTGTCGTCGGACTATTTGCCGGCGCGCAGCTAGCGCCACCCAGCGTCAAGAAAATAGGACCTGTAAGGCCAGGCCTAGGACGGGGGCAGAGAAAAAGAAGATGGAGCCAGGGCGCGGGGACGATGATGCGCTCGCTGAATAAAAACCAGTCGTTATCGTTTTGCAATCCGGCTTTGAGTGCCTGCATCACGACGCCTCCACCGAGGCAAAGACACCACAAAAACCTGGCGACGAGGATTTCGTCTATTTGAGCCCTACGCAAGGCCTTCAGAAGTCCGCAGCGCTACGCCGAAGCAAGCAAGCCAACACAGAGGCAAGAGAGACCCGCTCCACGTGGGAAACGTCGGCAACGTCAAGTAAGCGCAATGGACACACTCCTACCCGCCCTGTCACCGTTCGACCCGCATTCAGACGCGTCGTCACTCGCGCAGAGGTGGACAAAATGGCACGCGCGTTTCGAGAACTTTCTACTGGCTGCGAACGTGAAAGACGCCGCCCGCAAGCGCGCCATGCTGCTCCACTACGCCGGTGAGGCGGTGTACGATATCTTCACCACGCTACCTGACACGGGTGCGGACTATGAAACGGCGGTCGCTCGTCTGACAGAACATTTCGCTCCCAAGAAGAACGCGGTGTACGAGCGCCACATTTTTCGTCAAGCGCGGCAAGACGCAGAAGAAACGTTAGACCAGTTTCAGTTGAAGCTGCGAAGACTGGCCGCTACGTGCGAATTCGCGAACGTCGAGCAAGAGCTCGTCTCACAAATCATTGAAGGGACCACGTCCGCCAAGCTCCGTCGTAGCGCTCTTCGAGAGGCGGACATCACGCTGGACAAGCTCATGAGCATCGGCCGTAGCATCGAGAACGCTGAGCGTCAAGCTGCCAGCATAGAACGCCCCACGACAACGGTACCAGTCCAGAAGCTGTCAACCAAGAAATCACGATGCAGCAGCACCGCCCCAAAGAATTCGTCCGAGCACAAGAAAGTGGACAAGTGTTCGTGCTGTGGTGGAGTTTGGCCGCACAAGGGTGGGAAGACAAGTTGCCCAGCCTGGGGAGCCAAGTGCCACAAGTGCCAGAAAAGAAATCACTTTGCCAAGATGTGCAGAGGTAGTGCAGCGTCCAAAGAAACCGTACGCTCCCTGGCCTCGTCAACCACACCCAGAAGCACGTCACAGGATACAAGTTCCGACGAGTCCATCTACCACATTCGGAGCCCTAGGAACGAACTTCCGGTCGTGACAGTGGAGGTCAACGGGATCCCTCTGGAACTGTTTGTGGACTCTGGTGCAGGAGTCAACGTCATGGGAGAACAAACTTGGGACAAGCACCTCCGTGTGCAGTTGAAAGAGACCAAGACGAAACTAGTTCCCTACGGCATCAAGCAAGAGATCCCAGTCGTTGGGATGTTCATCGCAACGTTCCGTACCCAAGAACGAAGCGTTGAAGCGCCGGTCTTCGTCGTGAAAGGACCACAGGCCTCGCTGATGAGCTACAAGACGGCGACAGACCTGAAGCTCATCAAAATAATCCAGACGGTCACTGAAAAGACCACCGTCGACGCCAGAAGAGAATTTCCGAAGCTGTTTGGGAAACTCGGTCGACTGAAAGACTTCCAAGTGAAGTTGAAGATTTCGGAAGAAGTAAAGCCAGTGGCCCGACAACATCGTCGGATCCCATTCCAGATGAGAAAGGCATTGGAAGCTGAACTCGCACGACTAGAAGACCTCGACATCATCGAACGGGTAAAGGGACCAACACCGTGGGTCTCGCCGATCGTCATCGTCCCAAAACGCCATGACAAACAAGCGGTGCGAATGTGTGTCGACATGAGAGAAGCAAACAAGGCCATTGCCCGAGAACGGCACGTCATGCCTACTGTGGAGGACGTCATCAGCATCCTAAATGGCGCAGCTTACTTCTCGAAGCTGGACTTGAATGAGGGGTATCACCAGCTTGAGCTGGATGAGACTTCACGAGTGATCACGACTTTCTCCACCCACTGTGGCCTGAGAAGGTACAAGAGGCTTCTTTTGGGGTCAATGCTGCAGCCGAGATCTTCCAGGACGCCATACGACAAGTGCTTCCCGACGAGGACGGTGTCATCAACGTCAGCGACGACATCCTGGTATCAGGACGGACACTTGAAGAACACGATCGTCGTCTGCGCCTTGTGCTGAAACACCTGGAAGATGCTGGGCTCACCGTGAACGCCAAGAAGTGCGTTTTAGGAACCAAGAGCCTGAAGTTCTTCGGTCATGTGTTCTCTGCAAGTGGAGTAAGCGTGGATCCCGAAAAGGTAGAAGCAGTGGCGAAGATGCCACCCCCAGAAATGCGACAGAAGTCAGAAGCCTTCTCGGAATGGTGAACTACTGCAGCAGGTTCATTCCCCGCCTCGCTCAGATGGTTGAACCGTTGAGGAACCTGACACATGCTGACACAGAGTTTTGCTGGACGAAACGGCACGAAGAGGCCCTAAAGAATGTGAGACAGGAGCTGTCAAGTGCACCCACTCTGGCGTACTTTGATGAAAGAAAGAAGACCTACGTCATCACTGATGCAGGACCTGAAGGAATCGCTGGTATGCTGATTCAAGAAGAGCCAGAAGGAAGGAAGCCCAGCATCCTGGCTTACTACAGCAGAGCTCTGACACCTACAGAAAGAAGGTACCCACACATCGACAAAGAAATGCTGGCCATCGTGTCCACCATAGAGCACTTCCGCATGTACCTGGCTGGAGGCAAGTTCACCGTAAAAACGGACCACCTGCCACTAGTGTCCATAATCAAAAACCCAAGCGCAAAACTTTCAGCGAGACTGGAACGCCTCAGCCTCAGACTGCAGCACTATCTCTTCGACGTCCAACACATATCGGGGAAGGACAACCCTGCTGACTACCTGTCAAGGCACCCGCCTGCAGTGAAGAATGACAACCCCACGAGAGAAACGGTCGCATTGGAGGAATACATTTCTTTCATTCTGGAGTCCTCTGCACCCAGAGCGTTGACCATTCAAGACATTGAAAAGGCCTACAAGGGAGACGCTCAAATGGAGATGCTAGTCCGTGCTCTCCGAGCAAGTGACCGCAAGACGTCTGAACGTCTATGGAAGAGCGACATGCTGAAGCCTTTCGCCCAGATTCGAGATGAACTGACGGTCGCCGAGAATGACGTCGTACTGAGAGGGACCAGACTTGTGATCCCGGACAAGGCCCAGGCACAGGCTATACGACTGGCTCACCGGGGACACCAAGGCATGGTAAAGACCAAACAGCTCCTCAGGGAGAAAATCTGGTTCCCAGGAATCGACGCAAAGGTTGAAGCTACAGTCAAGAACTGCGAAGCATGCCAGAGCACAGTCGTGGAGAAGAAATGCTCGCCACTGAAGATGACGCCGCTGCCCGATGGACCCTGGCAGTCGCTTGCAGCAGATTTTGCCGGTCCCCTGCCAGGCAACCAGTACCTACTGGTGGTGGTCGATGAGTACTCGCGGTTCCCCCTCGTAGCAACCCTTTCTTCGTTAAACGCGAAAGCTGTGACAGCGAAGCTAAGCGACATGTTTACTGTCCATGGAATGCCCTATGATCTGAAGACAGACAACGGTCCTCCGTTCTTTGGAAAGGAGTTTGCAGCATTCCTGCAGCACAATGGCATTCGCCATCATCGTACAACGCCTCTGTGGCCACAAGCAAATGGCGAAGTCGAGAGGTTCATAAAAAATGTCAAGAAGACGGTGAAGACTGCTGGTGTAGAAGGAAGCAACTGGAAAGAGGAACTCAACGAATACCTTCTGAACTACCGAGCAACTCCACACTCGACGACGGGTCACACTCCAGCGGAACTCCTCTTCGGAAGGAAAATTCGCACGAAACTTCCCCAGACTCCGGAGAAGTACCACCATGAAAAGCTTGAAACGGCTGACGAACGGAAGAAACAACAAATGAAGACCTATGCTGATGAAAAACGTCATGCAGTGCCGCATGGACTTCAACCAGGAGACGCCGTACTACTGAAGCGACCAGCGCCGCTGTCTCACGAGTCCGCCTACGAACCCCAACCATACAGGGTGACGAGAGTACAAGGGACAGCAATCACCGCCGAACGGGGAAACAAAAGGATTATCAGGAACGCTTCCTTTTTCAAGCGAATTCCACGGCGGGATCAACAGACCCCAGATGCGGAAGACTGGGATGCCTCCGACACCTTGATGGAGCTGCCCCAGAACAGTGTTGAAGACCCTCCTGAAATTGACCCTGCGGAAGTCGAACCAAGTGGGGACACCACAACTGACGACACCCAGCCGACACCGCAAGCAGAAAGCAGGCGTTATCCAGAACGTCAGTCTCGCAAGAATCGTCCCGAAAGGCTAGGAGACTATGTGCTCTACTGAAGTGACTTTCCCTTTAAAAGTCCAGGGGGAAATGTAGTGTCGTCGGACTATTTGCCGGCGCGCAGCTAGCGCCACCCAGCGTCAAGAAAATAGGACCTGTAAGGCCAGGCCTAGGACGGGGGCGGAAGAGAAAAAGAAGATGGAGCCAGGGCGCGGGGACGATGATGCGCTCGCTGAATAAAAACCAGTCGTTATCGTTTTGCAATCCGGCTTTGAGTGCCTGCATCACGACGCCTCCACCGAGGCAAAGACACCACACCAGTGGTCAGGGGAGAAGTGGGTGGTCGACCGCTCACCGTACTTAGAGACAGTGGCTGCAACACTGTTGTGGTAAAAAGAAATTTTGTTCCACATGATAAGTTAACTTGTGTCTCTAGTCCGGTTTTTCTTCCTGACAGGACTTTCAAGTACCTGCCAGAGGCTGAGATAAAAGTGAGAACTTCGTATTGTAATGGCTGTCTAACAGCCGAGTGCATGGACAACCCGTTGTACCATTTGGTGTTAGGTAATGTTCATGGAGTCAGAGGATTCGATGATCCTGTTGAAGAATGGAATGACGAGGAAAGACTAAGCCGGTCTCAACTGAACTAAGAGACATAGATATCCAAGGGGACGTCAGGAAAAAGTGAGATTGCAGAAGGACTCGTATTTAGCCAGAGAAAAAAGTTGGCTGTGACGTCTTGGAGCAGGGGATTGATTCTGCGGGAGCACTGGAGAGTGCAGCCGGCGAGAAAAAAAATCCGCAGCTACCAGTTATGATTCTCGAACCGACGGGAATAGACCACAACACTTTGAAACTGTCTTAGTGTAATGACGATTCATTGAAGAAATGCTTTGCAGCCGTCGGTAAAAAGTATGTCTCGGAAAAATCATACGAGTTTGAATTCGTGTTGCGTAACAAAATCCGCTACAGGAGGTACAAGGCATCGGCACACAAGCAATGGGAAAAACTTATTGTTCCAATAGATTTCCGAACCATCGAACTGAAATTGGTGCAGGAAGGAATCATGTCCGGACATCAGGAATCTAAGACCCCTGATTGCATCCATGAGTTCAACTCGCCTGGAATTGCAATAGTCATCGAGCAATTCGTGAAGTCGTACGACATATGCCAGAGAACCATTCTTGAGCATATGGTGCCGAGAGCACACCTGGGAACCATGCCGATTATCTACACTCCCTTTCAAAGGGTCGGCATCGACATCGTCGGACCTATCGCGCCCAGTTCAGAGACGGGAAACAGGTATATACTGACAATATTTGACATCGCAAACGGATACCCAGATGCTCTCACCCTGAAAAGCATCGACACAATAGGGGTAGCGGAGGGCCTACCGCAAATGTTTTCCCGAGTAGGCCTGCCGGGGAAATCGTCACTGACCGGCGATCATGCTTCACGTCGGGTCTCACGAAGAAGATCAGTCGCCTATTGTCACTCAGACGGCTGACAACCACCTCCTACCATCCAGTGTGTAATGGATTGGTTGAACAATTTAATGGAGCTTTAAAACAAATGGTCAATAGAGTGTGCCAGGAGAAACCGCGATGCTGGGATAGATATTCTACCGCGTTGCTTTCGCATACCTGAAAGTGCCGCAGAGCAGCCTGGGGTTCTCCCCGTTTGATTTTCTTAATGGAACGTATGTTCGCGGGCCTATGGCGATTCTGAGGAAATTCTGGACCAAAGAGAACATCCACCTTGATAGCAAGTCAACATACGAATATATAGTTGATCTGCGCAAGAGACTCGAAGAAACTTGTAAAACAGAACACGAGGAACTCAAGAAGTCCCAACTGACACAAAAGGAACACTACGGCAAGAAGAGTCGAGCGCGCCAACTACGATAAGGGGACAGAGTTCTGATCTTGTTACCGGCAGACAGGAACAAGTTCGTTCTACAATAGAAGTGTCCATTCCGGGTAGTTGAGAAGATGAATGACGTGGATTACGTCATAGACCTTAATCAGAAAGCGACCTTGTTTCACATTTATATGTTAAAGACATATGAGGAGAGAGAAGTTCTTGGAGCTTCCAGGCAAGTCTTGGCTGGCATTTCTCTGGATGTAGATCGTGAAGAACAGGAGGCCCCTCATGTCGGTCTTCACAAGCTTCGATATGACAAGGACATGTAGTTCTCAGAAGAAATGACCGAGCCCCAAACTAACGATACCAGGAAGCTGCTGGAAGCGTTCCAGGACGTATTTTCAGATCTTCCAGGTCAAACCAGCTCACAGAATGCCAGTTGAAACTGAAGACAGATGCGCCAATCCAAGTGCGGCAATACCCCTTTCACTTTGCGCTATAGGAAGAGGCAGAAAAGGAGATCGGCGATATGTTACGTCAAAGTATAACCGAGAAGTGCGACTTGGCCTACTACTCACCCGTAGAGGTAGTAAGGAAAAAATATAAATTAACGCGGTTAGGCATAGATTTCCGCCAACTGAATAAGGTTCTGGAAACCGATTGCGAACCGATTCCTTGAGACGACATGATGTTCGCTGAACTAAGCACTAAACGATACTTCCCTAAATTTTACTTCGCCAGGGATATTGGCAAGTACCTATGGCCGAAGGATCAGAGGATGCGACCGCTTTTTCAACAATGTCGGGACTATATCGGCTCAGGATTATGCCGTTCGGCATAAAAACATCCCCAGCTGTATTCATAAGATTTATGAGGAGAGTTTTTGAAGGTGTGCGAATCGTACATCACTACATCGATGACGTCCTAATCAAAACCGACACTTGGGAAGATAATTTGAGGACAATGAGCCTTTTCTTGACTAAGGTACGGGAAGCTGGACTCACTGTCAAGCCAAAGAAAACAGAGGTCGGGTTCTCAAGAATAATTTTTCGTGGCCACAATGTCCGCCAGGGGACTTACGATCCTCTAACAAAGACGCTAGACAAAATTTATGGAGCAACAAAACAAAAGACTAAAACAGAAGTCAGATCCTTCCAGGGACTAACCGGCTATTGCCGGAAATTTATTCCCAATTACGCCGAGACAACGCTCTCTCTGACGGAGCTGACAAGGAAAAGAGCAGCCAACAAGGCTATCTGGGAGGAAAGACAGGAGAGAGTGTTCGAGTTGCTTAAGAAACTCCTTTCGATAATCCAATTTTGAAATCTCCAGATCTGTCGAAGGCATTTATGTTAAGAACAGACGCGTCGGAAAGGTGTTTGGGCGCAGTACTAATGCAAGAACACGAAGGGTCTTACATCCCGTTGCGTATGCAAGCCGGAAGTTACTGACACGACATGTCGCCTATTCCATTAATGAGCGTGTATGCCTAGCTCTCGTGTGGAGAGTGCAAAAATTTCAGATATTTTTGCTTGGAAAACGTTTCACTGTAAAGAGCGACCACCAGCAGCTTAAATATTGCCGCCCGCAGAGCCGAGAAAGCAACGCTCGGTCACGGTCTTCTAGAACATTCCCATTCATTCTCGCACTAGTTGTAACTTTCCCTTTGCTTTGTTGTTCTCGAAAGTGCCAGTTCATCCTCGCCCCGAGCGCGCGACGCCCGAGCCTCCTTTGCCGAACTTTCGAGATAGCGACGCACTGTAGATAAGCAGCTACCCGCGACCTTGTCGAGTCAGAGAGTCCCGCGCGCTCTGTTTCGCCGCCGAATCGCCGCCTGCTTTTCTGCTGCCTCGACGCTCTTTCGTTCGTTTATTATTTTTGGTTGGCACAAGTTCGCCTATTAAACCGTTATTTTTGAGTTCACTGCTCGTCTTCGTGTCACCTCCGTTCGTGACATTTCTGGTGGAGGTGCGGGGTAGAAGAACGCCACGACGATGACCGCTCCACCCGTCGTTTACCTGCCCGTCGCCCCTCGGACTCCGACGCCTTTCCACGGGGAGATCCACGAGGACGTCGAGGACTGGATCCAACATTACGAGCGCGTGGCACGCCATAACGGATGGACCGCCGAGCAGTACCTGCAGAACCTCTACTTTTCGTTGGAGGGTACTGCGAGGCACTGGTTCGAGAACCACGAGGCTGCGCTCACGTCGTGGGACGCCTGCGTCACCGAGCTGAAGCGGGCGTTCATGAATCAGCATCGCAGGCAGCGGGCCGAAGACCTTCTCCAGGCGAGGACTCAAGGCCCCAACGAAACAGTCACCAGTTTCGTTGAAGACATCCTTCGCCTGAGCAACCGCGCCGACCCGCAAGCCCCCGACGAGAAGAAGTTACGCTTCCTTATGAGAGGCGTGAAAAGCGAAATCTTCGGCGGACTTATTCGCAACCCCCGACGACCGTCGAAGAATTTGTTGCCGAAGCAACAAACATCGAGCGGGCGTTAATGGCCCGAGCGCACCACTACCATCGGCTCCGCAGCGTCTCAACCTTGGCCTCGGCCCGCTCCGAGTTCAGCACTGGTGCCGACGAGCTTCGCGACATCATCCGAGACGTCGTCCGTGAGGAGCTCCGAAAGCTGCTCCCCGCTGCTGAGCGTCCGGCGTCGCTGTCAGTCGCCGAGATCGTGCGCGAGGAGGTGCAGAGAGCCGTCCAGCCGGAGTCTCCCGTCGACCTGCCACCACCGGAACAACCAACGGTGAGCTACGCCGCCATAGCCAGACGACAGCCGCAAGCTCCCCGCCAAGCTGCGGCGCCGCCACGTCGTGAACCTCCAGCGCCGCAGTACTCCCAACGACACGAAGATCGGCAGCACGTCCGACCAGAGCGACCCACGCCGCGAAAAACCGACGTGTGGCGAACGGCCGACCGACGCCCGCTTTGTTACCACTGCGGGGAAGCTGACCATGTCTACCGCCGTTGCCCGTACCGACAGCTGGGGCTACGCGGCTTCCACCCCGACGACCCGCGACCACGCTACGGCGAGCGACCCCGGGACATCGACGAATACCTCCGCCGGTCGCCATCCCCGGGACCGTCTCCCCGCCGCGGTTTCCGATCGCCGTCACCACAACGCCCTGCATCGCCTCATCGTAGGTCCCGCCGAGAAAGCCTGTCCCCCCTGCCTCGCCGGGAAAACTGAGTGCGGCAATACCGGGAGGTGGTATTGCCGATGACGAACGACGCCAATATCCTCCACAAACGTCGGAGGGCTCCCACACTAGCAACGAGACGGATAGGAACGACGGTCCTGCGACGGTGTCGAATAACCTCGACGTTACCATCGACGGCCACGACGCGAAGGCACTCGTCGACACCGGAACAGACTATTCCGTTTTAAGTGGAAAGCTCTCTCGCCGCCTTCGGAAAATGATGACGTCATGTTGCCCCACGACCCGACGGACGACAGCACCGACGACGCCCAGCTGGTCACCCAACGAGCAGAAGTACGCCAGCTAGCCCGTCTTCGAATAAAGGACCAGCAACGTGTGGACGCTGGCCGGTACAACCTTCGTCGCCGCGACGTGGAGTTCCAGCCCGGAGACAGGGTGTGGGTGTGGACGCCCATTCGCCGCCGCGGACTCAGCGAGAAACTGTTAAAACGCTACTTTGGACCCTACAAGGTCATCCGCCGCCTCGGGGACTTGAACTACGAGGTGCTCCCCGACGGAACCCGACCATCAGGACGCCGCCGACCACGACCCGAAGTCGTACACGTAGTTCGACTGAAGCCGTTCTACGCGCGATAGGATTGCAGCACCGCATGTTTATTTCATTTCACCGTAAAAATGTTTAGCCATTTCTGTTTTCCTTTCACGTTGCATCGGGACGATGCACTTTTAAAAGGGGGATAATGCCGCCCGCAGAGCCGAGAAAGCAACGCTCGGTCACGGTCTTCTAGAAGATTCCCATTCATTCTCGCACTAGTTGTAACTTTCCCTTTGCTTTGTTGTTCTCGAAAGTGCCAGTTCATCCTCGCCCCGAGCGCGCGACGCCCGAGCCTCCTTTGCCGAACTTTCGAGATAGCGACGCACTGTAGATAAGCAGCTACCCGCGACCTTGTCGAGTCAGAGAGTCCCGCGCGCTCTGTTTCGCCGCCGAATCGCCGCCTGCTTTTCTGCTGCCTCGACGCTCTTTCGTTCGTTTATTATTTTGGTTGGCACAAGTTCGCCTATTAAACCGTTATTTTTGAGTTCACTGCTCGTCTTCGTGTCACCTCCGTTCGTGACAATATTTCACTCTGCCAGGCATCTGAATAGTCGCGTATTGAGATGAAATTTATTACTCGCCAAGTACAATTTTAAAGCGACGTACATTAAGGGCTGCCAGAACGGTGGAGCTGACTATTTTAGTCGTATGTAATACGCCCACAGCAGTTACTTGTCTTGTTTTAGGGGAGAGTAATAGTTCACCTATGTATATAACACGCTTCGTCGCTGTCGTGTGTGTTGGTAACAATTGTTTGTTCTAACTACACGTCTTATTTGTTTTGTTTTAACATTTTTGTAAACAATTGCCATGAAAAGGGTGTAATTGTGATGATGTGGGAGGACCAACGATGATAAAAACGACGCACGCAAAAACTGAGTTGGACTGAGGAAAAGACGAGGAAGAAGACACCGTGAACGTGGTGAAGATGGGAATAACCAAAAGATGAAGAGTTCGGAGCAAGAGATGGATATATTGATAAAGGGAAGACGACGACGGGAAGGGAATGATTGCACACGCTCGTGACATGTGAGAGAAGGGCGGGCACGACACGGAACCCGACTCGACAGCGGTGTTCCCGGCAGCCAATGAAGAGCCCGAGCGGACGTGTCCAGGCCCGTGGGGCTTTCAGCCAAGCTTGCTGAGTATCCTCCGCCTCTTCCTAGCGAGCCTGCCGGGCATTTCCAGGACAAGACGAACGCCATGCCAACGCCGACGTGCAACGCAGTGCCGTAAGCGGATTCGTCGATCTGGACTTTGTATAGATATCCACACAGTTTTTTTTCTAACTTATGTTCATACGATTGTGAATAATATCTACCTTCTTATATTCACAGCTCTGGAATTCCGAGTCCTAATAATTATTATTTTTGTTCACAATGGGCGGCCGCTGTTGCTGTTGCCGAAGTGGACACGTTGCAGTGTTCAAAAGCGGCATAGGTGGTGGTGGCTACGAAAGCCGGCAGAAAATGCCGACCTGTCCATCGCTCGCTGTCCCACACACTGCGATGCTGCAGGGGACGTGCTCTAAGCTGGTCCAGCCGACGCGGACGGACCTGCCCCATTCCGCTTAGAGGTCGCAGCGGGTTAAGAACTCTCCGCCTGAATCGTTCGTCATGCCGAACAACTATCAGCCACCCTGAGCACTTGGGAAAACAAATGGGCCCGTCTTCCCTCCCTGTGGGTTTCCTGGGTTACACCGTCTATGGCCGTCTTTCCAGGAAGCTATTCTGCGCAGAACAAAGCGTTAAAACAACACAAACAAAGAAATACTCTGCCGCAGATTGTGGCAGTGGCCATAGCCTCCACCATCAAATTGCTTGCCGACGGGTTCGCGTACAATGCGTCTAACTCGGCGAGTCCGCATTCCAGAGGTCGCTCCTAATTTGCCAGGAACAGGGGATTTCTTGCGTCCTACCGCAACCTCATCTTATACGCCTTCCCCACCGCGACGGTAGTACCCTTTCAAGTCCGCGATGTGAACTGGACCCGACTCATCATTTGTATCACACCGAGCGAGTTTGTAATTAAGTCGCGACATTCGCGTCTTTAACTCATAAAGCCCTTCTCACCTCGGAGCAAGCGATGCGAAAAAAACCCTAGCTCCGTTGCACAACGCGAGAGTTTCCTTCAGAGTAAGTAACGATGGTGTAAACCTAGCCCATCTTTTGCGCAAACGAAGGAATCCAAAGCCTGTGGCGGAATGGCAATATACTATACCCGCTTTCCGCAACGGCAACATATACCATTAGCTACTTGATGTAAGCTTCAGCGTCCCGTATCCTCCACGTGCATACAAGCTCTAGAGACTGCTCGGTCCTCGGAGGGGTGGCAGCTCAGCGAGCAAGCCCGCCTTAACCGTTCGCGCCTCAAGGCAAGCTGGACTGCTACAAGCCACCTAAATGTCTACCGCCACATCCCCGGCCAGGTCATGACGCGACAGAACATATTAAAAGTAATGTTGTCACTGCCACGACCGGCCAGAGTGAAGTCGAGAAAGAATCATAAAACTCATTTCGTAGCTGTCTTGGAACGACCCCCCTCAAGGGAGAGTCGTTCCTCCGCCCTTAGTCGATTGTTGGAGTGACGCGAAGCAACTAGCCCTGGCCCAGCAGTTACAAAACATAGTGCTCTTTAACTCGCCAGCCAGCGTTCCCGGTGTCAACCGCGATTTCCGCCAGTTTTCCCAACACCCGCTGATAATCTCGTCCGCCAGTGTTCCCGGTGTCAACTGCCATTCCCGCAATCTTTCCGACACCCACTGAAAAAAACCCATTTGCACCCCGGCCTTCGACAAGCGCATACTTACCTACCGCATCACCCCAAGCCTAAATCCTAAATCTGCAATGAGTCCTGGCTGTTTCCCCTCCTGCCAGTCGTTATCTCGCCTTCCAGCGAACATGCCGTGCCTCTCCTCTGCCTCCGAACGCGACTTTCTTACATCTTAACCGCGCCCCTCCTCCTTCGAGCCCTTTAGGTACTCGAATTGAGCGAGACACCTGCACAGCTCTGCTGTGAGACAAGTCGCCGAAATTCCAAAATACTTTGTCTAAACGGGCATTGTTAGCGTTAGTGAACAACCCGCTCAACGAATCCATGGGACTCCCTGGGGACGACTAGATGCAAAGGCATACCGAACGGCCCCACGTTGAATGCGTAATTTTAATGTGGGTTTCTTTATAGAGGTGCCTCTACTACTAATCGCCGCCCGATTAGTATGCGTTCTGCTCGTCACCCAGGGAGTGACATGACACAACGAGAGAAGACAGCGAATGGGTTTTCTGTACCTCTCGGTTGCCCGTCGTCGAGAACCGGCAGTCCAGGCACGCCGACCCTTGTTGTCGTCCGTCGGTCAGAGCTCACAGTCGGATTCCGCGTCCAGGCCTGCGATCGCCTTTCCCACGCCAGCGCTGCGTAGGCTGGCTGTCCCGGACTATCAATGCCCGAGTCTCGCTGCGGAACCACCCCGGGATCGTCATAGCCAAGGTCATATGGCCAGGGCTCGCCGTTTCCACCGGTCTAGCTCAAGACCTCGCTAATGGACGGCTCCGGGGTTCGCCATGGGCCAGGCCAGGCAACCCGGCTGCGACGTTCCTGTTTGAGAGCCGGCAGTCCGGGAACGCCGACCCTCGTTGTCGCCCGTCGATCAGAGCTCACTATCGGAGTCCGTGTCCAGGCCTGCAGATCGCCCTTCCCACGCCAGCGCTGCGTGGGCCGGCTTGTCCCGGGCTATCACTGCGCGAGTCTCACGGCAGAACCTCCCCGGGATTGACGTGACCTAGGGCAGATGGCCTGGGCTCGCCGTTTTCACCTGTCTTGTGCTAGACTTCGCTGGTGGACCGCTTTGGGGTTCGCCATGGGCCAGGCTAGGCAGCCCGGCCCCATTGTTCCTGCCCAGCCCCAGCCACGGTCAGCACGGAATGTCTCTGCCAGCTCGTAACTTCTCCGCCGACCGCCTGTCATGTGCCCTCTGCCTCGTCTTTCACCCTCGGATCTCACAAGGTGTAGCGTGTTCATACAATGTTCTCTTTTTGGGAGCAGCGCAAAAACCAGAAAAAGTTCCGAGGTCCTGGAACTTGGGTCGAAGGTCAACCTCGAGCCTACTCCAAAACCATTGCGAGCTTTCCCTCACAAGAACCTCCTTCGTAGATAAAGGGGTTGCAAATGAAAGGGAGCGGTGCATTTTATAGGCCGGTGATGTCTCCGGAAAAAAGGTGAGCAACAAAACAGAAACGATAAGGACACACGAAGTGGTGACCTACTTCAAGTAAATTCAACTCAAGCTCCTGACATGTCACAAGGAAGAAGGAGTAGGGAGGATTCGTGGTCCTTCATGAGGGGCTTTTAGTGATAAGTTCAACGGTGCCATCCTCAAGAACTTCAGGCAAATGAACAATATATCCCTCAGCAAAATCAAGGCGGCGGTCAAGGACCAATCTGATAGGCTGCAGGTTAACCAGCGTGTGAAGAACATACAAGCATCCCGAAACTTACCCAAAATACGTTTCAGAGTGCAGTTATTGGATGCGCTTTTCCGTGTTGAGCGGTGTCCCCATCGCCGTCGCCGTCGGCGCAACCGCGCGTTTCATTATAAGCATTTCCCGTAATGACGTCACACGTAGTCTCATGCGTGACGTCACTAGAGTGAAATTTTCCAGCCACATTTGCCAGGATTTTTTTCGCTAAACTTAGCGAAAAACGTTTTCGCTAAATTTAGTAGGTAACTTTCACCCTAAACCTAAAGGAAAAGATTTTATCCTAAATTTATCGGAAACATTTCCCACCTAATTTGGACGGAGCATTTTACCCTCAGGACGTCACACGTGACGTCACGGGACGTCACACTGGACGCCACTCCAACAGAGCAATTTGTTCCTCAAAATTTAGCGGAAACTTTTGACCCTCGTAACGTCAGATGTGACATAACCTGTGACGTCACAAGGGTAAAAGTTTTCCCTCTAAATATGGCGGTAAATTTTGCGCTAAATTTAGCGAGGAAATGTTTGCGCTAAATTTAGCGGAAAATGTTTTCTCTAAATTTAGGGGCAAATTTTACCCTCGCTACGTCACTCGTAACGTCACCTCTGATTTCACACGTGACTTTTTTTTCCGTATTCCACCTTCCTCCTCCTCAAGAGATGTGCTCAAATTAGACATTACAGATAATTGTAAACCTCCTCTATTTTTTAGAGCCAAGACCCACTAAAAAACCTCTCCGCTTAGGGCAATAGTAACGGTAATAAGCGTTGGTATTTCTAAGTCGGCAGTCAGAGGGTCCTAATTTGCACGACATATTTTTAGTTAAAGATCTAAAAGGCGGTCATTAATGGTTTGGTGAATGGGTTACCAGAGTTTCGGCGGAGGCTTTTCTATTAACGTGGAGGACCTTCCTCATTTCATTCCTAATTATAAGACTTTCCGACCAGTGACGAAATTCATTAAAGAATATGGTGAGGTTACCTTTAGAAATTCAAGCAGCGTAGGCGTGGATTTGTTTCGTGCGCGGCTGGAGTGCTATCTGAAATCAACCTTGATGTATCTTGGGGGAGCATTTATGCGCAAAGGCAAGTGATTTGTATCGGCTCTCATGTTGCATCTGGTTTCTGCGACATTTGTTTGGTTCGTGTGATCAGGCCAGACTTGTACACGTTACTGAAAAATAGTAAGGAATTACATTTACAATTACTCAATGCTAAATTGTAATTTGTTACAATTACAATTACCCTTTTATAAAAGTAAGTGACCGTTACCTCAAAAAGTAATCCGTTACTTTCGTGGCGTTACTTTCAACAACACTGTTTTCAATTAAGAAACAAAAGGAAGAGGGTTATTCAAGTCCTTATAGTGTCCACCTGTTTCATTTAAAAAACTTTGAGTATTTTTAGCAACAGCTGACTCTCGAAAGTCTTCTCAGACATTTTCCGTTATTTCTTGCTCAATATGTCGACTGCACGCTGAACACCCTTTGAACTGAGGCACTGGATTGGAGTGGCATATTGTGCCTCAAGAGTGTTTAATGCTCTGCATTGAGCTTTTTCAGCGAAGCAATGGAAGTGCTATTTACCTCGAAGATAGAGCAAACGTTCCTCGTTGCAGGCGTTGCCTGAAATTTGAGAGATTTAATAGATCATTCCGATTCCTCCGCTGCCCTCGATAACGAAATGATGAATGCGCAAAGACGGCGACGGAGTATCGAATATCGTTATCGGAGTCATCGGACCGATCTACTAAAATTCTCCACTGTCGAAATCGCGAAACTGTAGAAGTCATCATACACCTAGCCAAAACTAGAATTAGAGTTGATTTATGTCCATCGTACTATACCGGCATATATTACCAGACAATAGCAAAACATAGTTGTAATAGTAAGGTGATAATTAAATAATAAATAAGGTTTGGCTCGATATGTTTCTTCCTTTGGTACTGAACAGGTCGAGCCTCGAGTTGAGACGTTGGTTAATAAAAAAAGTTTTCAGTATATAAATATAAATAATCGAGAGAAAAAAAAGGACACCCATAACAACAATTATTGGAACGTCGGTTGAAACAAGGAAATGTAAAGGCACGTTTGCCGTGTGTACCTTTCTTGGTGTCGTTCAAAACGCACGGTGCACAAACCGACTGCAGTTTACTCCTGTGTTCTGCAGATAGACGTCCACTGATGCATACAGGCAGCTAAGGGCAGAGTACTAAGTAAGCCGCGCTATGGCCCCACTCACGAGTTTCACTCTCTCCTCAAGGCCAGATTATCAAGTCTACGTCAGCCATTATTATGTTTTATATGCAAAAATATCTGCTTGAAATCGAACGCGTCCTGCTGGGGTAAAAACAGGAAGAAGACGAAAGGAACACTATTACGATTTTCGAAGTGCTCGCTAAATGCTGACTAACAAAAATGGTGACTGAGATGCACATAGCCTGGCAGGAATTCACAAATAAAGTGGGCCAACACTAGAAGTTGGACTACACAAAAGTAATTAGCTTTTAAACTAGGGTTATTAAGTTGAAACAAAGAGATAAGATACATCGTGTTTTCTAAGAGAAGATGCGAAGTGTGCAGCAACGAAAGAGCATGCTTGTGGAATAACACCTTCACATATTATCACATCTCTTTTAATGGATTTTAGGGTAGACGGAGTGTTGTCTCGTGTTGTGACATGATGAAAATGGTCGTAGGCATAATGACCGAGAGGGACATTGTTAATTCTTGTGGGTCCACCCAACGCCTCAATCTTCTCGAAGAAGGCACACAATCACTTGGTGTCATCCTATCCCCGTCTTCGATCGCCAAAAAAACAAAGGAACAAAAAAAAAACGAATATAACTTGCCCTCCTTCCCCCTTTTCTTTTTTTTTGTAGAAATGTTTTATTTAATTTTTTGACATTGTTGTTAGGGTCTAGAAAAAAGAAAATAGATTCAGAGGCTTGGTGTCGCAAAAAATGGCTTTGCGGAACTGAAGAGTGCCAAGCCTCTCTTTGCGCTGGTCAATTCGCGCGACAGTGTCCCTGCGCTCGACAACCCTTTCTTTAAAAAAAAGGGTGGGGGTTGGTCAAAAAAATATGTAACGGATTACAAGGAATCCGTTACGTAAAAATGTAACAGAATTACTTTAAAATTACTCTTGAAAATATGTAATTCTTCCGTTACTAAATGACTGATAAATGTAACGGATTACATGTAATTCGTTACTTGTAACGAATTATGTACAAGTCTGTATAAGGCAATAAGCAATGACATTGTACGAATTAGGAACTTTAGAATTTGTCATTATGGAGATGATAACTTGGTGCTCGCTCCAGAGTCTGCTAATGTCGACATAGAAACGATCGAGGGTGTACCAAACTGTTTCCCATTAAATTCACAAGGATTAAAGTTCGCTCATGAAACTGTGACAATGGGAAGGCTGCAGTGTTCTGGATTTAAGCTTTATCTTTGAAATTGAATGTTTCCTTCGGGTAACAACCGTTCACAACGAAAGTGTCCTGCCGTTCAATTCTGCTCATTCAAAATTTATAAAATGTGGTTTAATTTGTGCCTAATCAGAGCGTCGCTGGGGAGGCCTTACCATGATGTCGCAGAAGAAAGCATTTGGGGGCAAGTGAAACAAATTAAACGTGAAAACCACTATCGTTTCCTGGCGGAGGTAGAGGATACTTGTGCTACTAAGTTGAAAAAACACAGGACACAATGATTCCACCTTGAAACAAAACAAAACCACCCTACTGGAAAGACCAGTTCAAACTGGTACCAGTTTAAAACTTGGTTATTGCTCTAGTTTCACCCGTTTCATAATTGTTGAACTGGTCAAGGTGGTTCGAACTGGTCACACTGGTTGACCGGTAATGGTGGTTGAACTGGTCATACTGGTTGACAAGTATGATGATTGAACTGGTCATGGTGGTTTAACTAATCACAATGGTTGAACTGGTCACACTGGTTGACTTGTCACCATACCTCGGCAAACCTCACTCATGAGGGCCCTCACTCACCCTCACCTTCAGGGGTGAGATGAAAGTGAGTGAGTTTCTGAACCAGAAAATTCATGAGTGCAAGGGTGAGTGAGGGCCATGAGGGCTGTGAGGACCTTGAGTGCCTGAGGACCGTGAGGTCGGTAAGTGCTGGAGGGGTGTGAGGGCCATGAGTGCGTGAGGGGCGTGAGGGCGGTGTGTGGCGTGAGGGCCATGAGTGAGTAAGAGGCGTGAGGGTGGTGAGTGGCGTGAGGGCCATGAGTGCGTTAGCGGCGTGAGGGCGGTGAGTGGCGTCAGGGTCATGAGTGTGTTAATGGCGTGAGGGCGGTGAGGGGAATGGGGGCCACGAGTGCGTGAGAGCCGTGAGGGCGGTGAGTGCGTGAGGGGCGTGAGGGCCATGAGTGCGTGACGGGCGTGAGTGCCGTGAGGCTCAGTGTGGGTGAGTGAAGGGCTGAAGGTGAGTGTGACTGTGAGGACGAGGGTGAGTGAGGGGCTGAGTGTAGCTGTGAGTGTGATGGTGAGTGAGGGGCTTAGGTGAATGTGGCTGTGAGGGTCAGGATGAGTAACGGCGACTTAATATGCCGATATTTGCTTGTCACGCTGGTTCGACAAAAATATTTTTATTTGTTCACGCCAGCACTGCGATTTGAAAATCTTTATTACACACAAATGTAGACACAATAGCCTACTACTACATACATTGAGAGCCTACACATAGACTGAATATACACACATTAACAGCACACTAACCCGATCACTACTTCCGAGTTCTGCGTTTCCGTCTTTTACACTGGTTGTTTTGAACTTTTGAAATTTCTGGTTGACCACCTGAACAATAAAAATATTCCCAGCATGTTGATTTTGTTCCAGCATGTCCTAACTCTGACAGTATTTTGAACGGCTCGGGGGATGGATATCTTAGTAAAAAGTAAACGCTCGATCATGCCTCAATTATTTGAAGCCAATAAAACTAAGAAGCAAATTCGCACACCCCTTCAAATAGAGTGAGAAAAAGGGGTCAATCTTTTAACCAGTTGGACAAGGTAGGCCCTTGTCCAACTGGTCAACTTGCAACTGGGCCAACTGGTAACCAACTGGTTACCAGTTGGCCCAATTCGGCCAGTCTGGTGAGGAGCTCCGCCAATCTGGTGACAAGGGAGGCCAATCTGGTGACCAGTTAGGCCAATCTGGTGACCAGTTTGGCCAATCTTGTGACCAGTTTGGCCAATCTGGTGACCAGTTAGGCCAAAATGGTTAGCAGTCAGGTCAGGCTGTTGAACAGTTAGAAGGCAATCTGGCGACCAGTTAGATAAATAGGGTTACCAGCTAGACCAGTCTGGCTACCAGTTGCAGCAGTTTGATTCCCTGTTAGACCAGTCTGAACAGTCCCAATACCAGTCTGACCAGTTAGATTTTCAAACTGGTCTTTCCAATAGGGTGGTGGAAATCCCATACATTTATAATCTGTTTCGCAATTTGAAAACTTGGCTTGACACTTTGGCGTGCCGGTAGTGTTTTCTTCCCCACATAAGCTGTGTAACCTATATTAAAGAATAGATACGGCGAACATTTGTTCAAAAATGCGTACTTCGCGCATTCGAACGAATGAAGGAGCATGCCAATCACAGGGCCTCACTAAGAACGTATAGGAATAGCGCGATGACGAGGCAGCCAAAAGGCTGCCGTCAGTGGATTGAGGTCGGGAGTTTAACAAAAGCACGTGGGGTGCCGGATGGTAAGCAAACGCACAGGGTGTTCAAAGAGCAGACGAACTTTCTGTAGACGAAACGCCCTCCAAGTGCGTTTCGTCTACAGAAACGCACTTGGAACGTGTACAGAAACGCACATATTTACCTAGATGGCGCCAACACGTGGCGCCATCTGAGCAATTATGTGAAGTACAGGTTAATTGCGCCACACCACATCTCTTATTTTAGCCAGGCTACCGCCCGACTCTCTCCCGAAGACTGGTCTTGTAAGAGTACCACACCGAGTCCGAACGAGCTGGCGTCCGCCGACACGATAGTAGGTAGCGCTGGGTGGTATCTGGCCATGCGGACCTCCAAAGACAGCATCCTTTTCAGGTTCAGGAAGGCAGCCTGTTGATCTGGGCTCCAGTCTCAGGCACTGTTCTTGCTCAGCAAGGCATTAAGAGGAGCAGTCGTGTCCGACAGGTGTGCTAAAAACCTGCTCACGCGGTTCACCATCCCG
Organism: Ixodes ricinus; assembly: GCA_037355805.1. Taxonomy (NCBI): domain Eukaryota; kingdom Metazoa; phylum Arthropoda; class Arachnida; order Ixodida; family Ixodidae; genus Ixodes; species Ixodes ricinus. The sequence continues at coordinate 20,642 of JAZHYW010021889.1, forward strand.
AGAAGCCTCCGGATTCCACCAAACGTCCTCAGGTGATTTCATTCCTTGAACCGCCTCACACTTCTTAGGGTCTGGCGAGATGCCATGCTCGTTGACGACGACCCCGAGGAAGTCGACAGTTGTCCCGCCGAACTTGCACTTTTCCCTGTTGAGCGTCAGGCCACTCCTTGCTCAAGCGCTGCAGCAAATCTGTCAGGCGCTGGTCATGCTCTGCATGGTCTTGACCGAACCCCAAGATATCGTCAATCATGTTGACGGGGCCAGTCTGCAATTCCAAAATGTTGGTCATCATACGCTAGAAATACTCAAGCGCTGAGGTGATACCAAAAGGCATACGGCGAAAGCAGTAACGCCCAAAGTGAGTTATGAAGGCCGTCATCTCTTGGCAACCCTCCGTCAATTTGAGTTGGTGAAAGCTTGACGTCGAGTCGAGCTTCAAGAACCCCGTGCGTTCCCGAGAAGACCCAAAACTTGGTCAACCATGGGCAGGATGTGGCGTTCCCGGAGGACGACCTTGTTCAACTTTGTAAGGTCAACCCACAGTCGATACCCTTCAGCTGATTTCGGCACCACCACAAGTCCTGCACATCATGGCGTCAGTTTCACAGCCCGACGAATGACGCCCTTGCTTTCCATCTTGTCCAACTCAGACTTAATTACGTCTTGCTGTGGAATCGGGATCCGCTTTGCAACAGGCAACGAAATTGGAACAGCTTCTGGTTGCAGACAAATTGTGTATTCGCCGGGAAGCTCACCAAGGCCTCGAAGCAACTCAGACGGAACGACCACCCCGGCTTGATGCAGAGGGACTTCTGGGCTGTGGTCCATAAACTTCACGACTTTCAGGGCTTAAATTGCAGGAAAACCCAAAATAGGCACAGTAAGGAGGCGGACGACGTACAACTCCTGCGTCACACACTTGTCCTTCTATGACAAATCTGGCCGTGAAGTTCCCCAAAACCTTCATGTATGCCCGCCCGGTCCAGCCAGCTCGCCGCCCGGTCGCTGAAGATGCGCTTGGAGTTTCGAGATCGTGCTTGGTATGACGGACACCTAGGGTCCGTTGTCCACTTTAAAGTTCATGGCCTGTTTGTTGACCTTGACCTCGACGTACTTGCTTCTGGCACCGCCCCTTGCTTTGACAGGAGCGAGTTCTACCGACGATAACTTGTTATTTCTTGCCCGGCAGACTGCAGCAAAGTGCCCTTTCTTGTGACACCAATTGCAAGCTGCTCTGTTGGCGGGACACTCCGAACGCGAATGGGAAGAACGTTCACAGTAGATGCATAGGGACCTCTCAGGTCTGCAGTTCGTGGTGAAGGCGGACCACCTGCCCTTGACGTCTTTATTCGGAAGAATGGACGTAGATATGCTCCCACCAAAAGCTCAATGGCTCCACCTTAAACTGATGAGGTACCAGTTCAAGGTTCTTCGCGTGCCCGGCAAGTTGTCGGCGACGGCTGACACTTTGTCCAGGGCGCCGTTTGAGCAATCATCACCAGCGGTCGGTGCGTGGAGTTGTTCGTCAAGAGCATGGTCCAAGGCATCCAGGACAAGTCATCAGTGAGACTGGACAGGTTGCGTCAAGAGCAAGCTTAAGACGGCGAGTGCGTCATTTTCTTGAAGTGCTGTGAGCAAGGCTGGCGTGTGAAACCCAAGGTGGCGGTGAATCTTTGCAAATTTTGGAAACATAGGGGCGAGTTCATGGTGTGCGACGGGTTGCTCCTCAAGGGAGTCGCCTAGTCGTCACAGCATCACTTCAGGGTGACGTTCTCGGGTTCATCCACGAGGGTCACCAGGGCGTGAATCATTGTCGCGCTCGAGCACGTGACTCGGTGTTCTGGCGAGGTGTGAGCAAGCAGATCAAGTCCATGGTAGAGGACTGCGAACGGTGCGCTACTACAAGGATTCAGCGTGCTCAACCTCTCATCTCATCACCTTCCCCTGAGCTCCTCTGGCAGTAGTTGGGAAAAGATTTGTTTCATTTCGACGGTCAAGACTTTTTGTTAATTGTTGACTTCTTTTCGCGGCGCCCTGAAGTTATCACACTCAAGAGCACTACATGTTACTCGGTGATCACTGCGGTGTAGAGAGTGCATGCGCGTTTTGACATTTCAGATGTCGTTCGCAGCGACAACAGCCCGCAGTTTGCCGCTGCTGAGTTTGCCAACTTCGCGCAGGACTATGCTTTCGTGCACACAACATGCAGCCCGCACTATCCGCAGTCCAACGATGAAGTCGAACGCGTGATCCGGATCATCAAGGACCTACTGCGAAAGGGCGACCATTTGTTCCTGGCACATGTAGTCTTCAGGGATACACCAAGGCGATCCCTATTCAGCCCGGCGCAAATTCTGATGGGACTTCGACTGCGTACAAGGATGCTCAAACCACCAGAGAATTCGAAATGCGAGTTGCCGTCGACGAAGGTGTTCCTCGAGAGGGACAGACAGGACAAGCGTCGACAGACGGCGGACCACAATCGTTGGCATGCGGCGAAAGAACTGCGTGGGCTCGCTGGCGGCGACAGGGTATGGGTAAAAGACGCTCGGTGCAGTGCGAGGGTGGTGAGTCGAGCGCTGCGCCCATGGTCATACATGGTGGAGATGCCACTAGGGGTTCTGCAGCGGAACCGCAAGCACCTGATTTCGTACCGTCCAGAGGATCCAGCCCAGTCACCTGTCCCGGAACCGCCCGATCATGAGCAACATGGCCCTGAAACTTCGGCGGCCCCTGAGGTGGTGAGACCAAGACCCCTGACACCCTAACAGCCCGAGGGAGTCCAGAGGACCCGGTGTGACCGGGCAGTTATCCCTCCTCGACGTTTGAATTTGTAAATAGGTTTTCTATTAGAAGGGAGATCTGGATGGCGCTGGTAACCTGTACTAATATACTCACCTAGATGGCGCCACGTGTTGTTAACTTTGATGTGCAAATAAAGAAATGAAGGAGGTCGCTTCACTCCACTACCGGCTGCCTGCCTTTGAGTACGTTTCCTCTACACTTTCCGGCCGTATAAAGAAGCAGAAAGTGCCATGCTCTTCCAAAAGAATCACGCAAAGCAGTTCGTAGATTGTGCGGTATATGTGATGTAAAACACTCAAATGAATTGTAGAAAGTCGCTTCGGGCAGACGTGTGAATGCATGAACGAAGAGGCAATATAACATGCATGATCAATAAGCCAGGTCCTGTCGGCAATCTGTAAGTACACTGCGATAGGTGCCCACGCGACCCGCAATTGGAAAAAACCGCAATTATAGGTTGTCACTCTGAAAACTTCCCCGGTATATATTTTGGTTTGGGCATTTTGCATGAGACAACAAGGGTATAGCACGTTTGTCAGTGCGGCTTAACTAAACCTGACAGATGAAGTGTTTTATTTCCATTCGAGCAGCCAGATAGGCTTTAGAAAAAGTATGTTTTCAATAAATTACGCTCCAGTTGTAAGTACGCCAATATTTTTTTAGTAGGATGAGCTGGAGGGCTAGTTGGCTGTCCATCATGAACAAAATAGCACAAAACAACAATGAAGGAAGGGCAAGGTAGACAGGAAGGGCGCTAACTGACAACTGACATCTAATACAGTCTCTAAAGAAGAAGAAGAAAGAAGGTACTGCTGTTATTGCTTAAAAAAGTACACCCTTCAAGTGTCTTTTTAACAATAACATCACTAACTTCTTTCTTCTCTTTCTTTATAGACTGTAAAAAATGTCACTTGTCAGTTAGCGCCCTTCCTGTCTACCTCGTTCTTCCTACCTTGTTGTTTTGCGCTATTTAACTCATGGTGATCATTTTCTTTTACTTCTTCGTCGCTCTTCGGCGCTTCCATCCAGCGATGTACTAACTCCCAGCGAATCCACGCACCGAGCATGTGGACAGAGACATTCCCATTGGTGGGCCGGTGCGACAGCCACAACCCTTCCCCTCTCCGACTACCACGGTTCAACACGGCTTGCTGTAGTGTTCAAACAGAAATAAAAGCGGAAAGTGAGTCCAGCTTTTTTGATGGAGCGGTGAGCCGTTCAGGGACCACGCCGCAAGTTTGAATGCCCCTTAACGAGACTTGGGGAAAAGCCGGGGGAACTCATAATAGAAATCATAAGGGGATAAGTAAAAAGGGGTTCTGTAAGTTAGGGATTTGGAAGAAGGGGGAGATAACGCGGAGAATTTGCGGCGGGTATATTTACTTAGGTGTTTCGGAATCGGGTTATTTGGTGCACCACCCACTTTGATCATGTGGGCCACGTTTGTTGACGATCAGTTGCTGCGCGAACTGCAGTTGTCTTTACGATGCTTACTCTCGCTCCTGCTCTCTGCGGCGACAAGAAAATGAAATACTTACCTTAGGTTTTAAAGAGATCTTACCGTATCCTGAAGCAAGCCGAAGGTTTTCTTTTATTTCCGGAGGCACCTACTCCGACGCGGTGCGCAGGGGCCCTACACCACGCACGGAATCCAGGGCCAATCAGTTCTCTCTTGAAGACATGGCAGGTCCCTTAAAGGTCCTGAAAAAACCTGCGTGGAAGCACGGTGCCCTCAGGTGAACCTGGGAGCACAGAGACAACCCTTCAATTCTGCCGCCACTTTCGGCTGACCGGCATTTTCATGCCAGTGGTTCCTCCTCTCAACATGGGAAGCGAGGCCGTCGTTCCACTTTTTCGAAGGCGGCTCGCCTTGTTACGGAGCAACAGGGCCTACCTGCTGCTCCATCAACATAAAAGAGACGTTGAAAGCGTGAATGTGGGAGTGTCCCGGCCTGGTACATCGATACCCTCTTTGAAAGGGGTCTGGCCGTGGCCAGACACGTATGGCTCAGGTCTCCAACAACGTCGGAACTGGCAAACCTGCGTCCAAAGTTCAGGATGCAGTGGGAGCTGCTGACGTTGCGGACTTCTCAAGATCTTTCTCAGCTCAGGACGACCTAGAGTGGCAAACCCCTAAATCAATGCAGAAAGGAAAAAAATCAGTGAATCCTGCTTAAGGTGTAGCACATGCAAAATTGTTTTATTTTATTTATAAAACTTTGATCCATTAAAATGGGCTGTTTAATGTTTTTAGTGGAACTGCCCTGGCTTATTCACCAACCTTGAAGATGTTCAGTTAGTTTTAGAAGAGTATAATGCATTTGCATTATGAAAGCAAGATACAAACTTGAATACATCTCACACTAACTAACAGAGAAGCTACAGTGTGTTTCGCAAAGACGGCCCTAGGATGTACATTTCTTGAGGCTGCTTTCCGGTGGTGCTTCCAAAACATAATTCGTGTGCAGAGGTTCCACTTCAGACGCCACTTGAAGCTTGTGCTGTTCGTCTCTTGTTGCATAACTCTGTAACTCTGCCTTCAGTGCCCTTTCTAATTTTCGTTTCCTGAAGCGACAAGATTTCGACTCCCTTTAAGCCAGCTTCCAGGGGCCTTTTTTACTCGGTGATTTTAGTTCACATAGAACCCTTTGTCTCAGTGATCTTACAGATACACGCAGAAAGATAATTTATTCCATAATATATTCACACCCACAATGCATTTTCCATCCTGGTAATACTACATAATTTAGCTCATCATCTTTTTATCTACATACATCGACCTTTCTATAGGCAGTGCAAATCTGCTACATGATTTTTTCATAGACTGTTGATCAGAATACCCATGGAAGTTGCCGTTTTAATATTATTTTAAGATATAATGACACTCCTCAGTCTGCACCTACGCGCCATCCACGATGGAAGTTTGAAAAGGCAGACTGGATCTTTTTAACCAGTCGTCACACCTGGCTTATTCACGCTTCAATGAGCTTTCGATTGATGAGCTCAACAATCTTTTAACATCCCACATTCACCCTGCAGTGTTCCTTTCAATTCTTCGGTCATCTAAACAGCTTCCGAGACGACCAAAGCCAAGGTTGAACGAAGACTCTAGATTGAGTCGAAAACAGCAAAACAAAGATCGGGGAGTCATAGGACGTTACCCAACTAGGGATAAACTCGTATCTTTAAAAAAAAAATGAAAGCTCGTGCCAGGTACATTTGTCGCTAAACGGAACATGAGAGTTGGTAAAAATGTGTGTCTTCTGTCAATAGCGGTACTTCTCTCAAGGACGTATGAGACAGGATTCATAAAGTAAACTGCTTATATCAAGCTTTCACCATTCCCCTTCTTTCCTAAAATGGAAAATGCCCACGCAATTTTGAAGAGCAGTGCAACATCTTTGGTGAGCATTTTAAATTTGTTTCCACCTCGCAGCACTATCTGCCTGCATTTCTCCAACATAAAAGGAAAGCTGAAAGTATGGTACTGAAAAGTTCCAGTGGTGAACACCAAACTTATAATGCCCTCTTTACGTTTACCTTTCACGCGCTGAATATAATGCTCCAACACTCTCAGTCCTCTGCTCCTGCTCCATATTGTCTCGATTGACAATTGATAAGGCGACGAAAACTGAAATAAACTTAAAATTTAATGTGGCGAATTTGAGGCGAAGACAAAAAATAAATAGATGAAAGCCATGTTGAATTAACCTAAGACTGGGGTAGAGAAGAAACAACAAAACGTAGAAGGGAAAGAAAATAGACAGGACGACGTCTCAAACTCAGCTAAATGGTTTATTTAGTCCACCTCCTTATATAGTCACAATCTCAAGGTCATCTCTACCAACACAAAACGAAAAGGTACGAAGTCTAAACAGTTCAAGCGCCACAGTCTTCACCAAACAATGCAAAAACGTTGACAATCTTTACAGGTCGATGTGATAAGGCGACATCCATTGACCTTCAAACTTAAACAAAAGGATCAGTCCATACTTCTGAATCATCCTTCGCCCTCTCCACATAAAAAACGCACACTTTGAAACGGTAGTTGGGCTAAACACCTAAAAACAACACAAAGCAAAAAAACACAAAAAACACACAAGCAGGTCGCATTTCAAACGACCTAACTAAAAAAAAAGAATTACATTTTTAGAAAGTTTTTTGAATTGCTTCCAAACTGGAGTGAAGCCTGACTTATGCAGTTGCCTAGAGACTTTATCCGCACTGTATCCCTTACCACTCCCTTTACATCGTTCCTCTCTTTGTGTATTATTTCCGTCTCCGACCAGAGCGCCGTGCAGTTGTTACATTCATGAATATGTTTTGATATTTCCGAGTTTTGCGCATTGTTCTTTACATTTCTTTTATGTTCGTTTAATCTATCATTTATGCATCGTGACGTCTGTCCTACATACTTAAATCCACAATCCAATGGTATCTCATACACAACACCAGTCAAGCAAGATACCGACTTTTCCCGATGAGCTTTTTTGCACTCACTCACACTTGTTTGAAATGGCTTCGTTTAGACTTCGTACCTTTTCGTTTTGTGTTGGTGGAAATGACCCTGAGATTGTGACTATATAAGGAGGTGGACTAAATAAACCAGTTAGCTGAGTATGAGATGTCGTCCTGTCTATTTTCTTTCCCTTCTACGTTTTGATGTTTCTTCTCTACCCCAGTCTCAGGTTAATTCAACATGGTTAATATTTACCAGCTCGCCTGCACCCTTACGATTTTTTCTAAGATGAAAGCAACTGAGCGTCGCGGGCGCCGATAGCGGCGTAAGAGCAGGATCGATCGTCGGGGCGATACTGACTCCGGATTCCTTGGGCGTAAAACCCCAGCGCTGTAAAAAGAAAACTAATAGACTATCAGATGGGTTGAGAGACAGATATTTCAATATAGATTTCCCACCCAATGTATGAGGGAATTCGATAACAGTAATGGTAGTTCATTTCTCAAACGCTTGGTGCATTGTCTTTTCAATATTTTGCTCTATCGCACAATATTCTGCTTTTCATGCACTTTAAAATTTGCTGATGAAAGTCGCTCTAGTTCTTTTTTTCCTTTCTTTCTCAAGGTTCTATCAAATCCACTAAATGTGTAGAATGGACACCATATCAGCAGTGTGCGCAGCAAGGCGTATCTTCCCAGAGAAGAAATATTTTTTACGAGATATAGGACTGGCTTTCGGGAAGACGTCATTATAAAACATTTACAATTGAAAACGAGCGTGTTGGATGTATCCGGTTCTTGGTTGAGCCTGTCTTCCATATTCCAAAAATGGCTTCTTGTAATATTTTTTGGCTCCGCTGTACTTGCCATCTTTAAGAAAGGACGCCCTCGCATCCCGTTTGATATATATATAAAAATATAAACTCCGAAGGTTTTCTTTTTGCTTTTACATTTTACTTCATTGTACTGTAGGCCGCTTTGTGTTAGTCTTTGGTTGTCCAACCCTCTCGATATGTCTTTTTTTATATTTAGGGTAGCATTTCATTCTGTCCTTAAATGTCTTAGTTCCGAACAACCAACGACAAGCAATACGCTATCTTTTACATTTCCGGGATATACTTCGCAATTCAATTCACTCGCTCATTTCTGCAACTTCCAAGGCGGTGAAGTTTATAGTGCCACGCTCGCAGCTGGCCAAGTAGGCAGCGCGCGCGTGGCCTAACGGTTATTGTGCCTGCCTCCCAAGCGAAAAGCCAGGGTTCAGTTCCTGGAAGCGACGCATCTTTTATTATTCCTGCAATTTAGTTTTCTGGTAAATTCGAGAATCCTGTTGCTTGTTCGAGGTCCGAATGTTCTACGCGTCGAACATTCTACGCCGATTATTCCAAAAGCTCATGCATGTACATTAGGGGCTCCGCGTGGCGAGCCGCAGTCAGTCTTCGACCAAGCGTTCAACTCTGCTCTTTCGCCGACTTCGAAGCCCGCGACGCTGTGCTGTTATCTTTTGCTTACTTTTATTTTTGGGCACCAGTTCGCTCCCAATAAACGTTTCAGTTTCCTCAGTTATTCTTTGTTTCCTCGCTTGTTCATTCGTGACATTTTCGTAGAGGTGCGGGATACCGCATGCCCTTGCTGCGTTTTCTCCAAGGCCCCGCAATTAAATTCTGATTCCAAGCTCGGTGAGAAGACCACTCAACGCGGAACCTGAAACTCGGACCAGCCGCCGCACCAAGGGAAGGAATCCTGAATACAGTTTCCTGCTGGACAAGGCCGAGCCGAAGAAGCCGACGATGGCCAACCAGTCGCAGACCCCCGACGCTTCTACCGTCGTCTACCTACCCATCGCTCCTCGGACACCGGCTCCCTTCCACGGCGAAAGCCACGAAGACATCGACGACTGGGTCCAACAGTACGAGCGAGTGGCCCGTCATAACGGGTGGACACCGAAACAGTGTCTTCAGAATGCTTACTTTGTCTTCGAAGCAACCGCCCGGAACTAGTTCGAGAACCACGAGGCATCGATCACCTCCTGGGTGCAACTCAAGGCTGAGTTGCGAAGAACATTCACGAACCAACAACGAAGAGAACGCGCAGAAGAGCTTCTTCAAGCGGGGATCCAAGGCCCTAACGAGATCGTCGTTAGATTCGTGGAAGATGTCCTCCGACTCAGCAATCACGCCGATCCTCAAGCCTCTGAAGCAAAGAAGATGAGAATCCGGATGCGAGGCGTCAAAGAAAACGTCTTTGGTGGCCTTCTGCGAACACCGTCTATCACAGTCGAGGGATTCGTCGCGGACGCAACAAACATCGAACGTGCCCTTCAAGCGCCGGCATCCCATTACCAGCGACTTCCCGCGTCGCTGCCCTGTCGACTTCCAGCTGCAACAGTCCGCACCTCCGCGAGAATATCCGGGACGTCGTGCGGGAGGAAACCAGGAAGCTGTTACCTGCTGCCACAAGCCTTGCTTCGCCCTCAGTCGCCGAGATTGTCCGGGAAGAAGTTCAGCAGGCGCTGCAGCCAGACGTTTTCGCCAGCGCCGCTCCTCAACCACCGAAGCTGAGCTACGCCCCTGCTACCCGACGTCCACCGCCCCCTGCTCACCAGTATAAGGCGCCACCCCGACGTGAGCCTCCAGCGCCGCAATACTCCCGACGCCACGAAGATCGGGCGCACGTTCCCCCAGAACAAGCTGCACCGCATAAGACCGACGCGTGGAGGACGGCCAATTGACGCCCGTTGTGCTATCACAGTGGAGAAGCCGACCACACCTACCGACGATGCCCCTACTGCCAGCTGGGCCTACTAGGGTTTGCGCCCAACGACCCTTGACCACGTCTCGGAGAGCGACCTCGGGACATCGAGGACTACCTCTGCCGCTCTTCATCTCCTGAGTCGTCTCCCCTCCGAGGATTCCGTTCACCGTCTCCCCGACGCTCGCCATCGCCCTTCCGCCGGTCTCGCCGAGAGAGCCTGTCACCCATCGCTTCCCGTCGGGAAAACTGGGCACGGCAATGACGGGAGGTGGTGTTGCCGAAGACGAACGATGCCAAGATCCTCAAAGATCGTCGGAGCTCTCCCACTCTAACGCCGCAACGCCCCAAAACAACGTTTCTGCAACGGTGTCGAATAACCTCAACGTTATCATCGGCGGCCACGACGCGACGGCCCTCGTCGACACCGGAGGAGACTACTCCGTTTTGAGTGGGAGACTCTCTCGTCGCCTTTGGAAAGTTACGACGTCGTGGGGCGCAACGGAGATACGAACCGCCGGTGGACATCTGATCACACCTGTCGGCAGGTGCACTGCTCGCGTTAAGATCCACGGTGAAACCTGCTCTGTGAAGTTCGTCGTTCTGCAAGACTGTTCGAGGGACGTGATTCTCGGAATGGACTTCTTGTGTGACTACGGCGCTATCATCGACCTTGCGGAGAACAAGCTGACGCTTCGGAAGCCTGTTCCATTGTCGGAAGATACAAAAGCGACGTTAGCTGCAGTGCTAGACAGGCTGCGCCATTCTCGATATTTTTCATCGATGGTCCTGAAGAGCGGCTACTGGAAGATCAAGGTCGATGAACGGGACCGAGTGAAGACAGCTTTCGTCACGCCGGATGAACTGTACGAGTTCAAGGTGATGTCCTTTGGACTATGCACGGCACATGCAACTTTCCAGCGTGTCATGGACACCGTACTAGCTGGGCTGAAATGGCAGAGCTGCCATTTTAGCTTGACGGCGTCCTAGTGTTTTCACGTGACTTCAACGAGTACCGGCGACGACTCCGAGCTGTTCACCAAGCAATTCAGACCACCGGCCTCACTTCGAAGCCATGGACGTGTCGGTTCGCCTATGACGAACCGGAGTTCCTAGGCCACATAATTAGCAACGATGGTGTTCGCCCAGACCATGAGAAGACTCGCGCCATCGCGGCATTTCCGGTGCCGACAGACAAGAAGGCCGTGCGAAGATTCCTTGGACTATGAGCGTACTATCGGCGCTTCGTTCGCGATTTCACAATGACTTCCGCACCGCTCACAAACCTCACAAAGGATGCCCAGAAGTTCGAATGGGCCGAGGAGCAACAGCAGGCCTTCAACGAGCTGAAGCGGCAACTCCAGACTTTTTCGGTTCTTGGACACTGCGATCAAGATGCGGAAACATAGATTCATACGGACGCAAGTAACGCCGGATTTCGCGCGGTACTGGTGCAAGTGCAAGAAGGCACCGCGTGAGTCATCGCCTACGCAAGTCGGACACTGTCCTAAGCGGATATAAATTACTCCACGATTGAAAAGAAATGTCTTGCGGTCGTCTGGGCAATCACGATGTTTCGCCCGTACCTGTACGGGATCCCGTTTCGTGTTGTCACGGACCACCACCCGCTCTACTTGCTTGCGAAACTAAAGGACCCTTCAGGACGCCTCGCTGAATGGAGCCTCCGACTGCAGGAGTACAACATGAATGTGGTCTGCAAGTCGGGCCGCAAGCACAGCGACGCCGACTGCCTGTCCAAGGCGTTTGTCGAGACATCTCCCGGTAGCAACGACGAGGATGACGACGAGTACTTCCTCGCCGCAGTCAACACCGACGACATGGCACGACGTCAAAGAGACAATCCTGAGTTGCGCGCGCTAATCGAACACCTCGAAGGACGAGGGGTACTAAAACCCGTGTCTTCACGAGAGCGCTGCCAACCTTCGTCCTCCGACAAGGTCTACTTTACAAGGAAAACTTCGGAGACAATAGCTCGCCATGGCTGCTGATAATCCCTGCCGACCTTAGAGCGGAGATCTTTGAAGCCTGTCACGACGACCCGACGTCCGGACACCTCGGTTGCAGCCGTACGCTGGCCCGAATTCGTGAAAGGTATTACTGGCCCCAGCTGCCAAAGACCGTTCACCTCTACACACGATCGTGCCACGAGTGTCAGCGACGCAAGAAACCGACGACGAAGGCGGCAGGTCTCCTGAAGCCGATTGCTCCCCCAGCCGCGCCTTTCCAGCAGATCGGAATGGATCTATTTGGTCCTTTCCAACCATCGACGAAAGGAAACAGATGGATAATCGTCGCCCCAGATTATCTCACGCGGTACGCTGAAACGAAAGTCCTTCCTTCAGGGACAGCTGTGGAAGTCGGCAAGTTTTTCACCGAGTCCATCGTCCTCCGGCACGGCGCTCCCGGAGATCTGATCTCAGACCGTGGATCATCGTTCATGGCCCAGCTGATGCAAGAAATCCTTCGTCTCAGTCACACCAGCCATCGGCGCACCATGGCGTACCACCCGCAGACCAGCGGGCTGACAGAGAGACTCAACAAAACAGTCGTCGACGTGATCTCCATGTACGTCGACGTCGAGCACAAGACATAAGACGAGGTGTTACCGTGCGTTACGTTTGCCCACAACACGGCCGTGCAAGAGCAGAGCCGTTTATACTGAGAGAGTTTGGCCGATGGGCGGAGCTTGTTGGCCGCTAGAACAAGCGGATTTCGCGGTAACACAATATGGCGTCACTTCTTTGTCTTGTTCATTCCTGAGAAATCGCGTAGAGTTCCTATGAGTCAGAGCCACAATATGGCGGACGGAAGTAGTCATCCCCCGGTTGTCAGACTACGCTGCTGTGGTTGCCAGGCTGTCAAAATCTCCTTAAGAAGGCCAAACTCTCTCAGTATAAAAGGCTCTGTGCAAGAGACCACCGGGGCGACACCCTTTCAGCTGGTGCATGGCAGGACAGTGACGACCATGCTTGACGCGAGGCTACCCCACGAACCAGTTGACGATGGGAGCCCCGACGCCAAAGCGGTTGCCCAACGAGCCGAAGAAGTTCGCCAGCTCGCCCGACTCCGAATCGAAGGTCAACAACGTGTAGACCCTGCCTAGTACAACCTTCGTCGTCGGGATGTCCACCTCCAGCCCGGGGACCGGGTATGGGTCTTGACACCGATTCGCCGCCGTGGTCTCAGCGAAAAACTCCTGAAACGGTATTTCGGACCCTACAAGTTACTTCGTCGACTTAGGGATCTGAACTAAAAGGTGATGCCCGACGGAACAAGAACATCATCACGCCGCCCACCACGACCTGAAGGCGTCCACGCCGTGCGCCTGAAGCCGTACTACGCTCGATAGAACTGTTGACCTAATGTGTTTCAAATGGCTCTTTAATTTCCTGTTCTTTTTATTTGGTTTGTTCAGTTTTGTGTTGCATCGGGGCGATGGACTTTATAAAGGGGGAGTAATGCCGCGCGCTCAGCTGGCCAAGTAGGCAGCACGCGCGTGGCCTAACGGTTATTGTGCCTAGCTCCCACGCGAAAATCCACGGGTCGGTTCCTGGAAGCGACGCATCTTTTGTTATTCCTGCAATATTGTTTTCTGGTAAATTCGAGAAATTCGAGCATCCTGTTGCTTGTTCGAGGTCGGAATGTTCTAAGCGTCGAACATTCTACGCCGGTTATTCAAGAAGCTGACGCATGAACATCAGGGGCTCCGCGTGGCGAGCCCCAGTCAGTCTTCGCCCTAGCGCTCAACTCTGCTCTTTCACCGACTTCGACGCCCGCGACGCTGTGCTGTTATCTTCTGGTTACTTTTATTTTTCGGCACAAGTTCGGCCCCATTGAACGTTTCAGTTTACTCAGTTTTTCTTTGTTTCCTCGCCTGTTCATTCGTGACAATAGCTTCGCAAAAAATTCGTGCATAGTTGCAGCCCTTGTTCTTCCGGCTGCCTCGCAGTTTTGAGGCGTGAAAAATAAGAAGTAAAACTGCTTCGTTAACTAAATTTCAGTAATTTACAATTAAAATCGAAGTATAATTTCGTCTGATATTTGCATAATAAAGCAGTAGTGTTTACTTATAAACAGCGACAAAATATCTCGCAGTCTACGTTCTTATCGGTTGGATCTGGTGTGTACATACATAACCGAGATAAAGTTCGGAAGTGTCAACAAATATTCAATCGATGAAACAAAGCTGATTTTCTTTTCAACATATGTTAAAAGTGTTGAATTATAAACCGTCAAAAATTGAAGAAACTAAAAATGTACGATCAATGACAAATGGGAAATACTTAAAAATTATATTGGCCTACTCACCAATACCTTCATTCCTCTACAAAACATATCGGAGTTTCCTTTTACTTCCGTGGTTCAATAATACATTTATAAAATTTCATAACATGAAAACGCGAAAATTTCGAGCTGCCGAAATTGTCCAATCTTGACGCTAATGGTCCGAATATCACAATGCTGATTGTACTAAAAAAGTACAAGTGCAAGAACGAACGTTACATACTTTTATACAACATTAATGTCCATGCTGACAAACAATCCCAAAAGTTTAAAATGCTATCATCACTATATGTATCTCGTATGATTTCTGTTGGACGGTTTAGCATCATGTGTGTTTTCTATTGATTGAGCATTGGTGTTTAACCTGGTGTTTGTCGATTTATAGTGGAACGATTAACTATGCCCTCCACCCGCATTGCAACAATGTTAATGTTTACATATGTATTTTATTTTCATTGACGTCGGTGGAATAGCTTTCGTGATTAATAATTTAATATTAACTTGTTCAGTGAGAGTGAACTTTTTTTTAAAGTGTCTAAAAAACTGCAGAATATACGTCGAAAATACTGGCTAAAATATGTCAACAATCTCTGAACATTTGACAGTTGCCCGACAACTGAAAGGTTCGAGAGGTGATACTGATACACAGATCTTGCAATCAACACTGCCCTAAATTACCGTAACATATCGCTAACCAGTATACCTTTAGTGACAAGACTGTTAATGCGCTGGCGAGCTGGTGGTTGCTAATTTTGTAGTTTTAACACATGAAAACAAACGAAGATCGAAGGATGGACCCGCTCTTGCGTCCTCTTTGTCGAAGGAAGAGACACGGAAGGGCACAACTCAAACTCGTTAAACAGGTTCATTTCGAAACATCCTCTCTATATACCATCACAGCCGCTCCCAACCGCCTTCTATACTATATGTCACTAGTTGTTTGCAGGGCTGACGGAGGCAACGACAGCCGAAGAGAGAAAGAGCGAGCAGTAGGAAGGCGGGACGGGCGAGCAGGGCAATGACGGGCGAGAAAACAAAGTGGGAACACCAGGAACGTCAGAGAGGAAAGGAGATTTCTCAAACTGCTGCGAAGGCTTCTTGAGGCTTGACCTTTCTCCCTTCGCCTTGCGTTAGCTTCGCCTGTACTGCACGCAACTAGTTACACGGAGTATATGCAGAGGGCTCCTTTGTTGAAAGCATTTTTAAACACAGAAACAGAGGCAAAAAGTTTCTCAGATTATAAACCGCACCATATTTTTATAGAGAAAAAGAAAAAAAAAAAAAACAGAGGGTGCCAGAAGGCTCGTCGGGAATCTGCAGTTTCTTGCGTAGAGAGTGTGGTTTACGAGATACCGTTCGTATGATGGTTCAAGTGCATGGAATAAACTTGGAGAAGTATAAACGAAAGGTTACAGTGAATAAAATAAATATAAGCAAACATTCGTCGAACTCAGAAATCGTGAAGCATATTCAGGAATGAAACAATTGTACTCCTTACTTGTCAGAGACAAAAGTCCAGCATAAGAGCAAAATGATCTGAAGAGAGCCGTAAAATAACTAATAAGGATACTATCAATAAAAAGCTACGTAAGCCAAGCGTCAATACAACTTGGAAGCAACGGAAACAGGTTTCTCAAACTATAAATAACACTTTTTTATTTTTTTTAATAAATAAACATAGAGAGAGAAAAGAGAGACGAAAAGCGGTTGTATTATTGGGAAAATTTCGCCCGGATTGGTGTACAAAGTGCAGCAGTCTCCCTTGTCCTTGAAATCACCCAAATGTATCTCCGGAAATTCTCTCCCGTCGGTCTTGGTGATAATAGCATCACCTTTTGAGTTTGACCGCTTGCTCTTTGGTAATTGTTGTATGTTTTCTGTATTTAAAAATGCTACCTAAAAAGAGTTAATCTGTGTAGTAGGTGGTTAAGTGTAACTGTATTGTCATTTAGTCGCGAGGTCTCTTGTTAATCTGTATGGTTTTTGTGAAGGAAGATGGTTTCAACAAAGGAGATTTCTTCGTGGAAGGTGGTTGAGAATTGATGTGTGGGTATATTGAGGACGTTTCTGAAATAATCCAGTTAATTGAGTTTGAGACTTTCTCTTCTTAGTGTGTTCTTTCCTCCAATGGTTTTCCTTTTCTGCACTACAGTCTTAAGTGTACAACTGCCTGTTGAGTACACCATGGCCAAGTTCAAGAGCATATCATTGCTTCAAACCCATTTCATTTTTTTTTAATCAAACTGTTTTTGTTTTTCGCCAACGTAAAAACGGTTTTCGGAATTTTTATTTTTGTAAAACAAAGCTAATACTTTTATTTTACGAGCTTCACGTCATTCATGATCGGAGTTTCCAAACCAATAGTGTATTTCTATATATTTCCCAAAGTGTTAGATAATGTGTCACACACATACCACTCTACCCAAGAGTATGTATTCGTAAAAACACTTACCACACCTTTAGTTTTTATAACATCCGGTGTCCATTCAAGGTTCTCTACTGGGTCCTCTTCTTTTGTTTTATATAAATTAATGACATACACGCCTGTGTTTCATTCTCAATTAACACATTTTCCAATGATTGTGGTTTATGACAGGCATAAGCTCGCCTATATATTGGGGTAATCCAGCTGAACATAAAAATTGTATGCTAAGTTTTCTTTATCCTATGATTCGTATGTGTTCCTCGATTTTTGTTTTGAGCCGGTTCGTCCCAATGTTGTATATTGTAAAGTGAGTAGTGATCCCGATGTATATTTTGTCTGATTCCGTATTTAAGCGCGTGCTTGAATGGTGTGACTATTGGAGAACGGAACTTACGACTAACCAGTGAAAGAGTTAAATTCTTGTTGCAGCGGTTGCCGCAGATAAAATAATGGCAACCCTAGATTTCGCCTTGAGCGAGGAATATCGTAGAGAAGCGCAGGAACAGCACGGAGTGAAGCTTACGAACTGATATATACATATGGTGATTATGGACATCATATATTCAAACTGGGTTACAGATCTTACAAGCTGCGAAAGCCCTCTTGTAGTCCCGGCGTCGTTATGACCTCAACGATGCTCATAGTTGACACCTTCTTGTTTCTCACGCGTGCCGCCAAGCTCTCTCGGCGTCCGCGCCTCTCCCTTCACATTCCCCGACTCGTACTGGAAG
>JAZHYW010021890.1:0-43693 GCA_037355805.1 Ixodes ricinus
TAAATAAATAATACATTTTCATTAATGCCGAACAACCTGTGTAAACCCTGCAAGTTATCTTACGGATATTAAAAATCTTGCATCGAATCTATAGTTTGTTTATTTTTTCTGCCGTTATGCTTCTACCAAATTCAGTCGTCTGATGCAAATGTTCCAACGCTCAGAACACCAGTCTGCTTTCATCGAAAAATAAAAATAATCCACGTGACAGTACAGTGCTCACCGAAATGACAAAGACCAAAGGAGCGCTTGACCTGGCTAGTCGAATTGCATACGCTCCGCTCGAGGAACATATACAATTGCTCTAGCTTATGCAGCTAGCATGTATACAGGTAGTCTAACGTAGAGTAACCATATGGTTCCGCCTTTTAATTACTCTAGGCATCACTCGGATATCTTTATATGATCGAGGCCACGCACTCCGCTGGTTGGTTTCGTTTCGTTGAGCGTTGTACTCAAAGCATTGCGTTTCGAAATGACGAGTATAGTAGGAAACGCTGAATTACTCGTACTAAAAGTGGCCACATTCTGTGGCCACATGGGTTTCGAATCCTTTCTTCTACCCTTCCACTTGTTATTCGCCCGGAAATACACTCTTCCGGTAGGCGTGCTGCTCTGGGACAGCTATGTTAACTCCGGCAGTTATTCTTGCGACACATTTGATGTGTGTGTTAGCTCTTGCCTCTAAGACGTCTAGTCGGTCCACATTTTGTAGCAATTTAGCAGACACATTCTTTACGCGCACCATAGTAATTAAATTTTTTCGACGCAAGAAAAATCAAAACAGTAGCACCTCTAACTGTTACGGCAATCTTAGAAGAAATTAGAAGGTTTATAAGAAAGATTTTGAATTGGGTTCATAAAATTTCAGAAGTTGTGAATCACGGCAAGAAAAGAAGATATGTCCTTGAAATCTGGAAAGTTTTTGGCCTCAGACGAAACGTTTGACATTTAATACGTGGCTATTGTAAAAGTCCAGCTTTCTGGAAGAAAACCGAATCAGTCAGAAAGTCAAGTAGGGTGTTTCTTTTCGGAAATTGCCCAGCACGGTCTTACAAGCAGGCAACAGGAGCGACGCTACCACGGCAGGTTTGTGCTTTACTACTTTTTTTTGTTCAAGAATTACTTAACATAAACGTGCAGTATTTCACTCAGGGGAAGTTAAATTCCACAAAGATAATCTTTAAAAAAAAAATCGGCCACCACCGCAATGATATGTTTCAATTGCGACATGCTGGGGTATCTCTCTATACAGAAGCACCAAGCCCGACGTTCGTCCCGTTCAGCGTCCGTCGTCAAAATGTTCAAGGATGTTGTCTACAATATTCAAAGGAGAAGAATGACACCTTAAAATTTCTAAAGATGAAGAAACACGCTGAAACACACTTCTGACGAACGTCTAAGCTTACTTTATGCACACAGGGTTTTGTTTTTCAGCGCAGCCTTGAGACCGAAAACGCTCTACAGTCAGGTCTGGTTAATATGGTCTCCGTTAATATAGTCAAAATATTCGGGGACGGACTGGCTATACATACATTTTAGTCTCATCATTATGAGCAACTCACTTTGTGGAAGTTCTTTTGGGGAATGTAGCATTAACTAGACATGACTGTGTTAGTTGTAACCGCACAAACCTTGCGAAGCTTTCCATAGAGAACGCTGGGCTAGCTGCTGGGCGGATCCTCCTCCATTTCTCAGCAGGTGCAATGGTCATCATGTTGTCCAAAAGTGGATCGAAGAAATTGATAGTCTGCGCAATGAGATTCTCAATTATACCCGCCTCACCAAGCATCCAAAGGCTGTACAACGACGAAAGCCACAATTTGAGCGTTTCCGAGTTCATGCAATTGTACCCTTGGACTCGCTCGCTCTCCGAGTGAAATTAAGTATAAATGTAGAAGGGTGGTGAGCTGGGCTAGTTGGTAAGCATTATACATGGGTAAAGTCAGCGAGCAACGTGAGGAAAGTAGATTAATACAGGAGAAAGGATAGACGTATAGGGTCGTCGGTAGCGCCTGTCCTCAGTGATATATGTTTCTGCGAAAGTTGATTATGCCATTGGAAATGCCCTTAGACCTCAAGTGAAAAAGTGTTCGAATATGTCTTTAGGCTTCTGCTTGACAATTGCCTGGGAAAAGATCTAGTCACTAGTGTTATGGATATTTTTTCTGAGTGTAGCTTTGGTCTTAGATTCACCTATGAAGTGCCCAAGGAAGGTGTCTTACAATTTCTGGACCTATCACTCTCACTTCACACTAACCATTTATGCTGGTCCTCCCCACGTTCAAAAAAGGGTATGTTAGATTACTCCTCAGCGCACTAGAAAAATATTAAAAGAGGTAAAGCTCTTTCATGTCTAGGATCAGCACTAAAAGTCACGTTTACCTAACATTATTGAAAGCTTCAAGGCTTAGATTGAGAGACTATGGCCATCCGGGTTTCCGTGGCTGGTGCTAAATGAGGTGGTGCGGTCTTATGGTTAAAAAGTAAAATGAGAAGAAGGCAGTAAGCTTAATGTTGAGAAGAAACGTAGGGTAGTGGTTCCATACTTGCACAATGTTTCGGACAACTTAGAACAAGTCGCCCAAAGATATCAAGTTCCAGTTGTTCTTTGGGCACCTCAAAAATGACCCAGAGTTGTTCCAAACTGCACATAAATTTGGAAAAAGTATCTCGAGTGAAATTTGAAAAGAAACAGGCTATAAAGTTTGTGGCTTGTACCTCGCGCGTAGAATGCAGCATTTTCTTAGCATGTGGTAGAACGTAGCTTGCTCAGTCAGAAAGATGCATTAATGATAGGCTACGTGAACATAACCTGTCCATGAGGTCAACGGTGGGGGGTCACTTGCCTCTGCGCTTTCAAGCCTGTACATAGAATCCAAATCTGGCGAGCACCGCTATCATCGGTCGACAGAAGAAAAACTCTTCAGATAAATTTACGTGGCGTATATTATACGAAGTCTGGGGGAACACTGCTTGAGCCATCTTTCCGCTACACTATCTGAAAAGGAAGTTTTGTTTTCAAACGCTTCCATGCGCTGAAGCCATCGCCCCGCGCCCTTGAGTTATCGCGCCATGAGCACGTGCCTGTTGGTTATGTGTCATCTTCTTTCTTCACTTCTGGAGGAACTATAGAGTTGTGAGTTCAGCGTCTCTCCTGTATTCTTCTACAGTTTACTCACGTTGCTGGCTGACTTTGACCATGTAGGAAGCATAAAGTTTCGCAGCAAGCACCCCAAAATAATTTTTTTCGTTCCAATTACTATTTACTTGTGTTGCAAGGTACTCGTACTGGCTAGCACACAGATTACGCGCCACAATTAGCGGCACAAAACAATTTCGTTTAGTGTGCGGTTGTGCACAGTAGAGTTGTTTTTAATTCTAAGTGCTCAACTTAGAGTTAGGTTTCTGGTAGTGCCTTCAGAAAGACAACTGTTTTAGTTATTGTTTCAAAATATGTGCTTTATGCAATTTGCAGCGTAACTTTGTGGAATTATCTACAGCGCGTGTCACTCGATCGCGACTAATTATTGACTCTTAAAAGAAATGAGATGTAAAATAAATAAATGGTTCGTTCAGCAGAAGACTATCGACTGTAGCAGATGTCAGAGTAGAGGTGTAAAGTGAATATTGGCGAAATAAGTATTCAAAATGTACAAGTTAACTGTTTTATATATGCGCGTTAACTGATACTTTCCAGAGATTTGTATCCGGGACTTGGAGTATGCCGCAGCAGTTTTTAGAGGTCAGACAACCAAAATGCTCTGCAGCAAGGATTGTTGTTGGGTGGAAGAGGCCAATGTCACAGCTTCGTTCTTTTCGTCCTGTTTCCTCATCTCACTCTCCACTAGGCCTAATTTTGCCGGAGAAAAGCTTGCAGCAAAATTCATATAGATATATATTTTATTGAGCGCCTACCAACAGCCTAGTGGCCTTGGCAGCAGTAATCTGTCATAATGTCATAAATATATACACTAAAATCAAACAAAATTAACTTCGTCGACAGAAAAGGCATTATATGTTTGTTTCATGCGTGTTGTAGGGCAGATGGACTGCACATTAGGGTAAAAAGTGTACCGGAACTTGGGTGTTAGCCCGGATGGCACACGAAACCTCAACGCCACCAACGGCTGCGCGCAATCAACAGAACCGCGCACAACTTGGTGCTGAAAATGCATGTCTCTCGTAATTTTTCTATCATGTTGTGGCTCCATACCGAAGTCAGCAAGTCGGAAATTACAGCTGTAAAAACGACAGCGGCCAAAGTGCTTGATCACACAAAAGTCGTATCAACTTGCGCTGGTACTTCAGCAGGTTGCTCTGCGACATCGCCATTGAGTTTCACACCACAGACGTGAACTCAAGACGCGATCTCACAAGCGTACAGGCTTCATAAAAACTCAAAGTGACGAAAGTTTCTTTTCATTCGCGAAATCGCACCCAGAGAGCGCGGTCCCTCACAAACAACCCGAGGAACATACAGGCCAAGATTCAAATCGGAGTCTACAAAAGCATCATAATCACGAACATGAAGCCCTCGCCGTATATGTTTATCAAACAGTGTATATTCAAAAATATGTTCTCTCTTTCTTCCTAGTAAGAAATATTACTACAGTTTTTTTAGGTTTCTGTGTAGTCTATTGTTCAAACATCATTGCTCAACGGAGCGGAGGTCACTTTTCATGCGAATACAGCCATTGACATTTTCAACTTTACGAAACAATTTTAAATCATCAGCGAACATTATAATTTCTAAGTTTCCAATACAAGTCGATAAATCATAAACAAACAACAAAAACAAGAGCAGTCCCAGATTAGAACCTCGTGGAACGCCAGATGAAGGTGCAAATACATTTGGAGAAACTGTTAGAAAATCTAACGTCATCTATCCGACTTCCAAATCATCTCTCAAACTACGCCCGATACGACGGGCATAATTCAGACTTTTAAAGTTTCGAAGTATTTGGTGGTGAATGTTATAGAACGTCTTGGTCATGTCAAAATAAATCGTGTCTATTATATTCGAGGAAAGCAGACACATATGTTTCGGCTAATTTGCCTCTTAGAAATCCGTGCCGTAATTGCGAAATTTGTTGATTAAACTTGGTATACAATAGTTCATAAACCACCTTTTGAAAAACCCTTGAAAGGCCAGTTATTAACATCGTAATGATTCCCAAACTAAAATACTGGTCTAACAACTAACATTCTCTTACGAGAAGGGGAGGTCCCAGTTTTCAATGACAAATTAAATACACGTCTTAGAGCAGGTGCAAATATTTCGGCGCATCCTTTGATAATAAAATTTGGAATGTCATCACAGCCCGTTGATAATCTTGGTTTCAACTTCTGCACAGAGCACATCACCTCATCATCGGTCAATATATGGGATGACAAGCGGTCAGAAAAATCTTCCATTGTGATAACAGTAGGCGTGATATGAGGTTTCGTATAGCATAAACTAAATTGCAGAATGAATTCTTGGCTGTATTGGCTGTATTCATATGCAAATCGTGGTTTATAACATATCTTGTCGCCAGTTTTCAGCACAGTGGTGCTGGCCACGTCTTTAGTTTGGGACCATGCGTAACGCCAAGAGCGACTAGGTTTCTTTTTAAAAATTTTTCTACATAGTTGTGATAATCCTCTTCATCCCGAGAATAAAGCTTCATAACTATTGCTCTGCAAATTGAAAATGTCTGATACCAATGCTCAATTTTATTTTTATGTATAACTTGTGGTACCGCTGCTTTTTGCGCATGGAATTCTTTATGTCTCATGAAAACCAAGTAGGCAATTTCGACTTCCTTGAACGGTGTTTGAGTATATATTCTGCCCTTGTGCGCCGTCCAGTTGATGATAAAAATGCAACATAACAGTCGACGTCATTGAGGCAGAAAGGGAAGACCAATTATCGTTGCGAAGACGATTGAGGCCCAACAAATTTTGGTTCGGCCTGCTCTCGTTGTGGAACTTGCCGACCAGGGGTGCTATTCTGGTCACAAACGGTCACGTTCGTGTTTCTCGAAAACTCCTCCCCCTACGAACCGCGCGCTCCTATTGGCCACAGCCAGGGCGATAATTCCACGCGGTTTTCATGGGAACGTTCGCGAAACGCGAAAGCAACTGTTTGCCGTAACTGTCGCTCTTCGTGTTCGGACAGTGACGACAAAGTGACGTATGACCACGCCCGACCTACGTAGCACATAGCGGAAGTCGCGTAACTAGATTAACTGCGGTATTACTCGACACACCGTACTCTCTGTTTCACTATGAGTGCGAGCTAGTGCGGGTGTAGGAGCTGCAAGAACGTGCTCCGGGCTTTCAACGTCCCTGTCGAGCAGGCGCGCTTGCGCAGTGCAAGCCAACGTTCGTGCAAGCATCGTTCGGGGTGATGTGCTCGTCCTTTTAACTTCTGCTTCTATTGCACGAAGGCGAACAAGCTTTGGGCAGGATTCTAGAGCGTAGAAAATGGCGGCGATGCTTGTTGCGCAAAGATCTCTCGACCAACGCCTACAATGACTGGTTTTCCGCGAGCACCCGGTCGCCTTCGCGATGCATGACGACTGTTTCTGACGACAATACCGCTTGTTGATAAGCACCGTGTGATCGCAGTGTGACCAGCTTCGCGACGAGAGACGACGACGATGAGAGATGATGACCGTCGAGCAGCAGCAGACTAATTGAATCGCACTGATATTTTTCGCAGCGGGGAACTACAAGGGCGCGGTTTCCACCTATGATCACAGAGCTAATGCCCAGGGGATGGTGATCAGAGCCGTGACGGCCGTCGCGAGTGTCGCTGCGAACCGGCTGGGAAGAGACGGCTAAGTCGACAAAACCCCGGACCGAGGCAGCTGAGGCATGTGCGAAAGAAGGCTTTTGTCGCCACCACGACAAGCACATCGACGTCGTGGGGTGCGTTGACTGAACCTAGAATCTAACTGAAACCATCATCATCGGCCTGAAGGAGAACGTCATCGTTCTGAAGGACTCCAACACTTTGACGCAAACACCACTTTGCCATTAACAACTTGGTGGTAAGTTGACGTTAAAACTTCAGGGTTTCTACCGCTTCGAAGTTAGTGCACGCTTAGTACTTATGTCTTCAGTTTACCATTTGTTGCGGTTTGTAGCTACTGTCAATCACGCAATAAAATCTGGATGGGTTGCTGATGGCATTTTATTGTATCAATTTGATATTTCACCTTTTCACACCAAGCTTCTGGAATTGCATGTCAGTCATCGGACAGTCATAAGAACCACTTTTCTATGCCCTGCAATGAACTACGAACAGGTGTGTCCTAAAATGAATCGTTAGTTGTTTAGACTGCAGGAGTTTAGTCTGACAGAGTATGGTAACATTGCTACCCACTGTAGACGAGAAATTCAGCCAGTGCAATCTTGTGGATGGTTGTCATCTCCGTGACCAAGAAGAACAATAAAAATACAATTGTCCTACAGTCAACACACGTGTGTTTAATGTAAAGGTTATGATACCAATTAAATAGATTGTCGTTTCAAAAGTGACTGTAACTCATTGAAATTAAAGAGTAGTGTGAGCTTGATTTTTGAAATTTGCCTGTGATGCAGAGCAAATACGCACAGTTGACTTATCACCGTCAAGCATAAACGACAAGCGGAAGCAGAGTAGATGTGTGAAGGAAAAGCGAGCATATGTACTAAAAAAAGAACTGCTACGTAACGTGAAGAATGTCAGCAACTATCTTGCCATTATGGTACGAGCTCAGTGGCTATGCATATGCTTAGGGCAGCCTGGGAATGCAGGATGCTCCCCTTATGGTATCATCGAGTGGCGAAGCCAGCGGGGGGGGGGGGTATGGATTATGGGGCTTCGCCCCTCCCACCCCAAATCCGGTGGGCACTAGAATATACACACAAATCCCCCCCCCCCCAACCCGAAGTTATGAACATCCCAGCCACCTCAACCTCCCTCCACCCTCACCCCTCAAAAGTCCCTGGCTACGCCAGTATACTATCAAGAGCACTCAATAAATAGTCAACATTATCAAGATAAGCGAAATTTTCTTTATTTTATGCACCATATAGGCAGTGTTTCTGTCTTTATATGCATGCAGGCAAAGCACACACTGTAGAAAACACTTGTGTGAAGGCTGCGTTCACAATGCGGTCCCCGTCAAACTTTCAAGGCGTTAACGAATTCCACAAATTAAATTTTCAACGAAACGCAGTAGTTTTGCAAAACGCTGGCAAACGTCCGTTGCGTTTTGCATTATTCACCTTTGTCGTCCGTTGAATCAGCAGTCAGCACTACACACAAACCTCAATGAGCTTGTCGTTTGTTTTCTTGCCGTTGGGGCGATCGCTGGCGGTCTTGGCGGCGGCACATATCTTTCTCAGACCGTTGGCTGCTGCCTCCGTGCTCGCGGAAGCGTTGTTCACTTTGTGTCAAGGTGAGGTTTTGAATCTTGACGCATGGCAACGCTGAATGAAGGTCTATTACCGTATTCATAATCTCAGCAAGGCGACCGTCCGAGCCACAACAACACCACCACTTTCAAGCTTCATAACACCGGCACAAATAGAAGCCAAGTCTTGCATCTCGCCAAGTGTTATATCGGAGACGTTGAACACCAGCTCACTGTGCTCTTTGACCCGGTCCTGCCGCCGAATGGGCTGATCCAACAGCACGAAAGCATTCGTGTGCGCGTTGATCAAGTGACCGATCGCATGTCAAACCCCAGCCGCGGTCGATCCGACGAGCATCGCGGCCATCTTCTTTCGAGTTCCTCTCGCCAAGGGTACGGTTGTCGAGTTAAAACAATGCAAATATCTCGTGCATTCTTGTTCTTACGTCATTTTGTCGTCACAACCCGAACTCGAAAAATGACTGTTAGCGGCAAACAGAGGCTTTCTAGTTTCGCGAACGTTTCCATGGCAAATAGCGTTGAATCGTCACGCGAAATGAAGCCAATGGGATAGCGAGGTACCTATGTAGGGACGTGTAAAAATGTGGAAGCCGTTTTCTATTTTGTTTGCACGAGCTTTTCTGCAAATAAAAAAATACGTAAAAAAGACTGCCTGAGATTACGCGGTCGCCTCCATTTCTTCGGCGCCGAAAAGAGAAGAGCATGGCTTATGGGGACTACCGTCGTAATCACTGCAGTGAGCAAAGGGTGCAAAGAATTATTAAAACTGCCCGAAGAAACTTTCCTGCATCATCCACAGCATGTTCACAACCGGTGCACTCTGCGTCGATCTCATGACTTGTCATATATTACCACAGAGTCGTCGTCAGTTTGGAGTCTCTTTCTACAGGCAGACAGGAAAAATCATTTGCAGCTTATGTTCACGGCGGCTTCACAAAGGATGGTCGGTGTTACAGCGTGCCTTCAGATAATATTTTCTTCTGGTAATGCCAACGTATCGTGCAGAAACAGGGAAAGCAACGACGCAAACGAGACACAAACACCACAAGGTCGTTACCGCCGTTTTCGCCATGTTTGTTTTCAAAGACCGTAGCCAAAGACTTCGAGAAAACAAGCAGAGATATCTTAGCAAAATTCACTTTACGTCATAATTATTGAAATAATCTTTCGTATTTTATAAAAGGGTAATATTATTTTTCTCTGTTTCCTTCGATTTTCCGGAAGGTAGCCTTTTCTCTCTTATGCGCTCGTTCTAACTCCCGGAGGAAAGAAAGAGGATAACAAAAAGAACAGGGGGAAATGCGGGGATTTCCGCGCCCCAACTGCGTGGACACGTCATCGCGACGTAGGGGGATCGTCAATTTCTAGCTGACCGCGTGCGTGAACCCGAACGTTGGGGCGGAGCCCTCAAACAAGAATCTTTCTAGTTTGAGGCTCCGCCCCTTCTTCTCGATATGTCACAACTAGAAAGGTACCGTTTGCGACCAGAATAGCACCCCAGGACAGGCGCCTCGCGCGTTTCATTCACATCAAATAAGGGCACATTTGATAGGATTAAATCTAAAACATTTTAAGCACAGTTTTTTTTAATCGAAATATGCTGACAAAGTCCATTAAAATTTACAGTCAACGTTTGGAAGATTGAAATAACCGCAGACGTGTAACTTGTATTTTGTAAAGTTAATGGGGTTTTCAAGGTCTAAAAATGGTTCACAAAAGTACCAACATCAGAATTTGGCGGAAAATAGTAACAATCAACCAGGCAGTTGGTCCCATCTGTCGCCGGTATTTCTAACCAAACGCATTTCCCATAGGACCCAAGGTCCTTCCGCCTAGGCGGATTAAAATCAGACTTGCATGCTGTAAGGCTACCCACCTCCGTATCTCACCGATTCACTGTAGTTTCTGTCTGCCCTAAAACCGAAAAAATTGATTTGAAAAATAGAAACTGCTTGCGTAGAGTTCAATTAGATACGTTTCAGTCATGCAAATGATATAACAATCACAAGAAAGTGCATTAGCGAAAAAGGTAATTCACTTTGATGCAAAGACCTTTGGAATTTTGATAATACAATTAAATTTTTCGTGCAGTTGTCGGGTATAGTTGGATCACAAATATGCTCCTCAAAGTTCCGGGTAGTTTTACATAAAAAGGTCGAAAACCTAAAGAGGGCCAACAGGACAGAGTTGAGGTTTGTTCACGAGTTCAAGCAATTCTTTATCCAAAGAAATGTGGAAAGCACTCTAGTTTGGCGCACATGACGGTCTTGTCCTCAACAAGCCCCGCTAGAAGCTCCTGAACACTTGAAGCAGTGGTGTCTTAAAGAACCTCGATACGCGAAAAAAAATATTTTTTTTCATGCTAGGCGTTGAAATGGCATATCAGGGCATCACAAAAAATTGTTTCACTATAGAGTTGCGTAGTTCTTTTATAAAAAATAGAAATACGAGGCCCAATTCAAAGTTCCCGCCGTGCACTGTGACGTAACACTGTACCGCAAGGTGTCGGGGCGGTCAGAAGGGAGGCATCGACCCACGTCACTAAAAGTGGGTTCGCCGGAAGTCACTTGAGTTTCACTCCTCGTGCTCTCCGCGACCGTGCCTAAGACTTTTTTTATTTTTTTTTATTCTTCTCTTCGTACGAGCGATCGTAGAAAACGAAGTTTCAGTTCCACTAGCTCTTTATCGCTGCACCGTTGGTTAGTTTGCGTGATGTAAAAGTTGAGGACGAAGAGTCAGTGGATCGACGTGATGGAGGTCAATGATGAAAGCGTTGCGAGTACAAGCCAGTGTACGAGTGCATGCCGTCAGTCCGATAATACAGAGCTATACTGAGCGCCAAACAAACTATCCAGATTTAAAAAAAAAAACTTTAGAACGCTTGCAGAAATTAGGATTGCTAGCATTCGACACGCCTGATCGCATTGCTGAAGGTTCAGACACCGAGGTCGTTGAATCATCGGATACTCTCCAGGCTGAAGATGCCTGCCGTCTAAGGAATACGAACTGGTGAGTGTACCAAGTACAAGTAAACGTCGAGCATAAAGTACGTGTTTTGTCTAGAACATGAGTAGAACTTGTTTACTAGGTGCACATGCGGCCGATGTATGTCTCTCGGAAATGCATACAGTGTGATCTCTTCTTCAGTTGCTGAAATACCGGGACAGTCCCTCACACAGCATCTTCTAGGCATTGTAGTTGATCACGTCAATTCACTGACTCCGCTTCTTCTACCTTTACAGCAACATTAAGCGATGAAAAGCAAATAAAAGAAACCTTGTCTGCTTGGATCGCTCGTGGATGTGCGGAAAATAACAAAAATAGTTTAAAGAAATATTACATGCGCTCGCGGTAAGCACGAGGAGGGATACAACTCACGTGACTTCCGGCGATGCCTCCCTTCTGACCGCCCCGACACCTTGCGGTACACTGTTACGTCACAGTGCACGGCGGGAACTTTGAATGGGGCCTCGTATTTCTATTTTTTATAAAAAGACGTACGCAACTTTATAGTGAAACAATTTTTTGTGATGTCCTGATATGCCATTTCAACGCCTAGCATGAAAAAAAATATTTTTTTTTGGCATGTCAGAGGGCTTTTAAGCCAGACGAGAAACCACGAGTCACTGTTTTCCCGTACCAATCGTGGACGGAGGTCTCTGCCTCTTCGAGTGGGAAGGGCGGCGCTGGAACATACGTTGATGACGACTTGGGTCGCGGAAGAAACTTGGGTCTTGCGCCATCGCCCCGTGCTGTGTGGGTAGTCCTAGTAGCCGAAGCGAAGCTCCCCGTCGATGAAGCCTTGGTTTGTGATGGGCAGCACTGGGAAACCGGCTCTCTCTCCAACATTTCTTCGCGATATTCAGATATCCGTGAATCCCTGAGCGGCGTGTCACTTTGTCCTGAAGCGAGTTCTTAATTTGTATTTCCAAAGGTTGGTAGTCGCCGATAGGCAGCGCATGGAAATTTGCTCTCCCAAGGACATCTTCACGTAGGTCACGCACTTCTTCGCGACGTCAGACTATGACATATACTGCGCTGTGAAGTTACACCTAACACGTAAACACGTAAACTATGAGACAATCTGGAAGACCGATAGGAACATGGCGTATACTTGTGAAAGCGCAGACTAACAACTGTTTATTTTAGAGCGCAGCTCTTAGGCGCCCGTTTCCGGCTTGAGTGGCGTCGCCGTCAACGTAACCGCACG
This sequence comes from Ixodes ricinus, assembly GCA_037355805.1. NCBI lineage: Eukaryota > Metazoa > Arthropoda > Arachnida > Ixodida > Ixodidae > Ixodes > Ixodes ricinus. Next base: position 12,622 of record JAZHYW010021890.1, read on the forward strand.
GTGCATTATGGGAAATATCCCATAATGCACCGCGCGGGACCCTCGTTTATGCATTATGGTACATTTCCCATGATGCACCGAGCGGGGAGGAGGAGGGGGAGGAGGAGAGGGAGGGAAGAAGGGGAGGAGGAGAGAATGAGGAAGGAGGAGAGATGAGGAGGGAGGAAGGAGGAGAGAGCTTGAAGGTTGAGGGGAGGAAGAGGAGGAGGAGGAAGGAGGGGTATACCCTCCCCTCAGTACCCTCCCCCTCCTCCTCAAGAGCTGAGCTCTAATTCGGTGTTACAGGATATTGTAAACGGCTTTCATTTTTTCGTCTCTTCTTCCTTTTTGTAGCCTCGTTTTGAAGGATGAAGATTGCCCGATCATTCAGAATTGAAAATTCCAAGTGAGACGTTTTCCACTAGAAGCGCTTCGCGTGTAAGTTCGTCTAATCGAAACATTGTACCCTCAATCCTCTGAACAACATTCGGCAACGGATTACCGGAGTCAGCATTCACGGGAACCATATGAGCCGGTGAATCCCCGAAGGGGCGTGTCAGCATTGGCGCTGCCGGCGGGGCAGATAAGCTCCACTGCTAAAGAATCGCGTCTCTTCGTGCATTGGGCGCATTTGTATTTGCTCGTCCCGGTTTCCACGAGGAATTGATTATCCTCTGCCTGAACCTCTACGCAGTTGCAACGAAACCGCTTTTTCCAAGCTGCAGAAGGCAGAAACTTCGACCTGCCCCGAATCGGTAGAGAACAGCGCGCACACGCGGCACTGTCGTCCGCCATCATCATCTTGTCCATGTTCTAACCGATTTAGAATATTTTGATGACGGAGAACAAATCTGACTTAAACGAGGCACCTAGGGCGTACCCACAAAGAAATAATCAAACATATGGTAATTAGTTCGCTTACTGCCACCTTACGCTCGTACCCTGACGTCCACCAAGGTCAAGAACATTTTCCCGAATGTATAAACCCTTCATTTCGAGCGACTTTTTAAAAATTTATATCAGGCGTACATGAAGTAATATTAGACGTAGATGATAATTTACATATACAGTTGTAGAATGGGAATTGGTTTTGATGTCTCGGTGTTAGGAACTGAATGTTATCAGCTTTATTTTTTTTATTACAAAAATCACAACATTTGGACACAAGTTACGATGAGTGAAAAATAAGAAAAAGTAGAAGCCCAGTATATCAACATGGGGGTATTAGTGAGACCAACAACTTAGTAATGAGAAAAAGCCGTTGATGTCTATGCCATTGTTATGACGAGAACACATATGTTTTGTGGCACTGAGCCGCTTAATGTTTTTGAAAATTCACTGGATAGAACGAGGCGAAATGCCTGAAACCAATTAACGAACACTCTAATCACCGAACGTATACACCGACAGCGCTATACAAAACTTTTTTTGTTGCGTAATTTGTGTTTCAGTGGCAGAAGAGAAGACATATCAGTACTCTAGATAGTTTGTGTTCCTTGACTGGTACTAGACATCTTCTACTCAGTATATGGCGACTCAGGTTAAATGAGCTCTAGTCCCGCTCAGGTTGTACAGTTCAGGCATCCAATGTTCCACTCACCCTCCTATTTGGCAAGGAAGGGAAGTCTTTGACGAGAACGAGCCTCACCAACTCGGGATCAGCCACGAAGAGCATGGGCTTCCGTCCTCATAGGCACTACGTGTGAGACAAAAGCAGAGGGAAATCATGTTCAGAATCCAGCTAAAAAGGACAGTCAAGGATCCGGCAAGACTCACCCGAATACCTTTCCAAATTGACGGTACCTATCTTGATCCCTGAGATGGGACGGCTGAAATAAAAGCGAGGTAACCGCCGTTAGCTGCAAGTAACAAAGACTCCACGTAGGAATGGTTGCCTCTTGGAGCTATGAGGCATACGATCCGTTGATCAAAGCCAACAGTTTTACCACAACTGCGCACAAAACAGCAAGGCGATCGTCTCGTTCCAACGATCGCCCTCGACTCCCCGGCTCTCTATCGTGTCGGCCGCATCCGACACGATCGAATCCCGCTCTCCCTTTGCTGGTCGACCCGACGACCAGATGCTGTCCAAAGTTTCAAATACCCCATGCATTGCACTTACTGAAAATTACGTGCCGGTTCCTGATAATTGTGTTGCACCCGTAAATATATTGTACTTCGCGAGTTGCTTCGACATCCTCTCGAAAGTCCAAATATTTCTACGTGATCACACGTCGTGTTACGATTTAGCAAATTTGCGTAGGAAAATATAATATGCGCGCACAGTGTGAGATTCGCACGGAATAATGAAAACCGCGATGATTTCTCGGAGGATTGGGGTTAGAAACACATTTTGAAGATATATAATTTAAGGTTCAAGTAAACATTTCTCTTTAATGTAATGAATTGTGATTTATTCGTGTAACAAATACTCAAACAAACAAAAAGATGTATGTATGTACACCTAAGCACTTCTTATGAGTTGTGAATGCGAAAGCATGCAAGCCGCTCGTCCGCTCCCTTTGTCGTCTTCTGCGTACTTTTCGTCGCCGGTCGGCGCGTGTGCTCCCCTGGTGACCTTGGACGCTCCGCGCTGATGGACACGCAGCGCCATGAGGTGAGCGGTCGTGGAAACTGACGAGCGCAGCGGCCAATGGGAGCCCCGTCGACGCGCGCCAGCCAATGGAACCGAAGGAAACTATCTGCCGTTTTCGCGCTTCAGACTGATGACGTCAGCTCGCTCCATGAGATAGTTAGTGCTTTCGCATTAAAAACATATGCATAAGACCTATAGCTGACAGTAATGCAATATGTGTAAGTCTCAAATAAAGAAAAAATTTAAAATTATATGGTTATATTAGCGCCAACTTTACATTACGAGTCAATCGATCTCGCTTATCCTATACGTGGATTATACGCGAAAAATACCAAAATATTGGCCGTGCCGCGTACCACAACCATTTTATAAAAAATCGCTTATTTAGAAATGAAAAATATGCAGGCGGAAGGAAACAAAGCCAATATGTGTCGTCTAACACAAAAAGATATATAGACAACCCTGGCTAAACATCAAATTGTGCGTTCCTTACTGAGAACAATTAATATGATATGTCATACGGTTGTGCCATACGCTACTATGGGATGCGAGTCGTACACGTGTATAAGGTTTTTTTAAAGTCTGAACATTTTTTAACGAGACCCGCCTGTACCTAAGTTTAAAAAGTTTGTGCGTCCGTTCGTCCGCTAATGCGATCTATGCGTCAATTCATTTTCCACTCTAAATTTAGCGGAAAAATTAAAGTCGTGATGACGTCAGGTGACCTCTACACCAATCCAGCTTCCCCTTTACATTTAGTGTAAGAAATGGATGCCATGTGACCTAAACACCAATTGAATATACGTCATGTGACAGAACGATTTCCTCTCCCAATCCCTGTTTTCCTCCCCTACGTAACGTGGCTAGTTAATGCGAGGTAGCGACCTCCTGGCCTCGCTCAGTGGTCTGCTAGGCCCGCCATGTTCTTCCTAACTCGCCCACCTCGACTGCGTTCTTCCGAGTTCCTCAGGTGGGTCATGTGACGTGACGATTCAGTTAGAACAACGCTGGACGCGTGTAAGTTTCGGAACGCCGAGCTACCAAACCGTTCCTCGACAGCATGCTCGAGATTCAGGCTGAGTCCGGCAGGTCCTCCCTAAAGGTGTATCCACACGACGGACCAAATTGCTGTTTTGGTCCGCGGGCCGCGCATCACGTGATCTTACGTCACCGGTTTTCGAGGTCCGCCGGCGGTCCGCGGCCCGCGCTTCTGAGAAATGCCAAGCGATTTTTCTCGCCCGGACCTTGGCGGCGGACCGCGGCGTTTTTAGTATAATTGAAGCGCTAAGTCTGGCAACAAGCTGACTTTTGTTGTTTGGATTGGAATCCAAATCCAAAGTCGTTTTCTTTTGGCGCCAACTGTTGAAGATGAAGAAGACGAACCTTTTGTTGTGCGACGAAAAGAGTTGACTATGCAGACCAAGATCTTTCCTTCACATCCAGGGCTTCATCCAGCATGCCCTTTTCGGTTCACTTAAGTCCTCCTCGTCCTCAATAGTCAACGCCAGGGCCACCGCGGCCAAACGTCTCTTTCGTTCAACCTCCATCTTGGCTCCTTACAAATAGCCTCAAAGCAGCTCGCTGCATGCGTTTGGCGGAGCTGTGAGGTCGAGGGTTAGACCGGCCCGTTCGCTCTGTCGTCTGCTCTTTTGGTCCGCCGTGTGGATGCTCATTGCAGCCGGGTGGCCCGCGGGCCGCGCATCACGTGATCAATCGGTCCGCGGCCCGGTCCGTCGTGTGGATACACCTTAACCGGAAACGGAGCGCGGGCCAATGGGAGGGCGCGTGGGCACACCCATCGCTTTCGCTGCTCAGCTACATCGAGGGTCTTACCCCTTCTCTCCCCACGTATCCCAGCTCTCGGTAAATATATAGAGCGGATGCATGGGAGAGAGCGAACGAATCGTTGTGCTAAACGGTTTTCTATCAAGCCGGTTGCTCCGTGCTTTCAACGACCGCATCTGTACCCACAGACGGACGAACGAAGGAGCGCTCCCTACCTTCCTTATCACGTGACAGCCATGTTCACTTTCGCCGTTCAATTTCGCGGGGAAATTGACGTCACGTGACAGGCCAATTCCCCCCGTCCTGGTCACGTGACACACCAGTGCTGTTGCACTCAAATGGAGAAAACATTGGCAGCGCCCTTTATCTCCTATGGACATCAACGAGTGCTGGGTGTGGGCACCGCGCCTGCGCAGAAACCAGATGGGCCGAAGCGTCTGCGCATGAGCGAAGCCGACAGCAGCGCCTCCGCATTGGCGTCACGTCAGAGAGTCCGCTTGGTCGAGAAATTAACCTAGGAAATGCGCCATGGAAGGGCCGACCGTTGAAACTTATTGAAAAGACTGCCGTTTCAGGAACTTTTGTTTTTCTCTATTTCTCCGGTACGTTGAGCGGGGAAACTGGGTTTATAGCTGACATTAGCGTTAATTTCCCCGCTAAATGTAGCGGGGAGACTAAGGGTATTGAAGTCACGCGACATCAATTTCTCCGCCAAACTGAGCGGGGAAACGGAATTTGTGTAGGAGTCACGTTGCATCGGCTGACATGACGTCAATTTTCCCGCTAAATTTAGCGGGAAAACTGAATTGGTGTACGTCTCGGGGAAAGTGAGTTAGTTGGTGTATAGGTTGGTGAGTCAAGCCACGTGACATGAAGTGACGTCACGTGACCTCTGCACCAATTTCGTTTTCTCGCTAAATTCAGCGGAACGTGCACGGACGAAAGGATGGACATTCCGTGAAAAAGCATTTCCTGCTTTAAAGCAGGGGTTTCCAACCCGCGGGCCAGATGCGGTCCGCCTTCTGGTCGGCCCGCCTTCTGGCCGCCCTGCAGATGGCAGCGGGAGTTGCACTCACCCCCCGCCCATTGCTGCCAACGCAAAAATAAACGCGCGAAAAAAAAAGATGGCGCTGAGGCGCGCACAAAAGCGCGAACGAAGGTATTCGTAAGAACGAGTGAAAACTGCGTTGAAAGGTGGCTTCTCTCGCTAGAATATTTATTGTTCCTCGTGCACCAGCATCACTGCTCCATAGTCCCCCGTTTCATGTCTGTGCAGCTGTGTTAATATGTATTGTTTGCGTTCTCTCGTATATCGTGCTTAGAGTCTAGTGTCATAACTACATGGCCCTCATCATGTCTATCGTTGCCGTTAGTCTTTTGTGCCGTGCGAATTCTGCAAAGTTCCAGCGCATTTGGATTTACGCGTGCTGAGTTTTCTGGGTCAAACGTATTTCGCAATATACCATAATTAGCAACATATTAAATTAAAAAATAAGTATTTGCATTCATTTACCGCACATTGTTTTCTATTTTTAATGTAGCATACGTTTCTTTTTATTTAGATGCCTATTCATGTTTCCATAGTTAGTATTTCCTAATTTATATTTCCTCGATTATTTTCCGGCCATTGAGACTGTGAGAGATCCTTAACCGAAATGCTTTAAAGTATGCCTCCCTCACTCCCGCAAGGACTGTCTTCCGAACGATCGCTCCTAAATACTGCATTTCGTGCATTAGAGGAATTTCAACATAAAAGTCGCTGTCAATTTGTATCAATGATGATACTATTTCATCCCCCTCTTATTATCGGTTGATGAACAATTCTGCGAGAAACCAAATATCGATTAACCGCAAGGACATAAACCACTAGTACATGAAGTGCACCCTAAAGAGGCGATGCAAGGATTTTTGTACTTTGCGCAGACACCGCTTAGGACGGATCCCTGACGTTAAGACCCGTAAAACACCCGTTCGTTTTCACCACACGCGATCCGAGTCGCCGAAAAAAATTGAAAGAAATACACCATCTTCCCCGAGGGGAACCATGGGGTGATGCGGAGCATCGTGTTGGTTCCGAGGAAAGAGTCAGTTGCGTGCTGACGTCGAGAGATGGCGCCACCGACTGCCCTAGCGTCACCCCCTACGCGAGCCTTCGTCGCGGCTCGCGGCAGAGAAACTTGGAACGCCTCGCCGCTCGCCGTTTATATTTTTTCACACTTGAAGGAGAGGAGACTAGAGGAGGAGAGTTGCTCGTGCGCGCGGTGTGAGGAGAAGCGAACGCACGCACAGTGCACGCAGCTGGTAGAGTGAGAGAGCGGAGAGAGTAACGCGCAGCTGTTGGAGAGAGGGAAGGAGGAGAGTTGCGCGTGCGTAGTGTGACTGCGGACTACGAGCGCCGACGCCGCGGGACGTAGACCCGAGCAAGAGATGCTCCGCATCTAAAAAACGAGCAGCATTCAGCCCCTCAACTCGCAGCCACAACAAGCGGCCACGTGATCTGGAGCCGATTATATGCCGCCAATGTTGTTGACGGCCACGCGTTGAGGTTGGGAAAGAAGAGGACACGCGCTGAGTTCCAGACATTGTTAAGGCCCTGTCACATTGAGGAAACACGGCAGAAACATCAACAAAACATGTTTCTCAACAGTCGGGAAACGGATGGATGGATGGATGGATGTTACTGGCTATACCCTTTGAAGCGGGTGGTAGCTTGCGCCACCTAGCCTAAGTCTAAGAAAGACAAACATTTGATTTCTCGCGCCCTTCTAAGCCAATTTTCTACCCCTAACTATCACCAGGTCGGCTCTGTTGCCCGACAACCCTGTCACATTGAGGAAACAGCAACACAACATGGACGACAGCGACAATGTTGTCTCGGTGTGACAGCTTTTGGCAACGGAAACCTCGGCAACTTGTGTCGGACGACACGTGTTGCCCATTTCGGTGGCTGAGCGAATTTTTTTCCAGCAACACGGCAACATCTATATTTTTCAGTACAGATAGTCGCACGAGAATACTTCAATAATTGACAACTCCCCATTTCTAAGCAGCCCCATCACTATTGCAATTAGCACATCCCTTCTTGCACTGTGTGGTTTGTCGGAGCGGTCGAGTTTATTCGATCAGTTCAGTGTACCGCAACGTGATGGCCAGTCGCTCTCCAGCCGGGACACATAGCCGGACATCTGTGTCCCTTTTTTCGATGCGCGATTTCACCCTTGCTAGGAGATCCTCAAAGGAGCCGGTGTCCATCCGAATCCAACGCCGGTAGGCCTCGGAATCTTCCAGAGCCAGCTCCCGCATCAAATTCTCATAGGCACCTTGTTGATGCACTCTTGCGAGCCACTCGCTGGTCCATTTTGAACGCGGCTTCTTGCGCGGCGGCAGCTGATCGTCAGAATCATCTGAATCGATGGCACAAAGAAGCACCAAAGCAGAAGCTGCTGCTGTGGCCGGCGCGTATGCCATCCTGCAAGGGTCTAGCCCTGTAGCAGAACGCAACCGCCAAATCCAGAGAACACGAGATGGTTCGCGCGGCTGATGAATCGACTACGGTAGAGCGACGGCGATGAGACGGCGATCCAAAATGGCAACGATTCGAGGGGCGAGCGGAGCCAGCGGATCTGAGCCTAGCCGCCTATACTTCGTTTTCAGCTTCGGTCCAGACGCAGCCGATGCTACAAGCGCGAGCATGTGGCCCAGAACAGTGCTTGCACTGCACGAGCGCGCGTGCTTGGCAGGGATGCTGAAAGCCCGGAGCTCGCGCTTGTAGCTTTGGCTGCGTCTGGACCGAAGCTGAAACGAAGTATAGACCTTTTTCGCAAGGGCGCCGCCATCTTGAATTGTCGTCACTTCCAGTATGGGCGAAAACATTGTTTTGCCGTCGCCACGCCAATAAAAGGCATGTAGGAGATAAACGTAACCGTCACACATTTTCGTTTTGCCTCCCTCTATTTTTTTACTAGTTGCAGGTTGAAACGTTTTGATATTTTTTTCGTCGCCCATACCGGATATGCCTACTTGGCGGTCGGGGGCGAGAATAAGCAGAAAAGGTCTATAGCCGAGCCGAGCCGGCCGGGCAGACGAGGGCGAGAGAGAGAGAGAGAGGCAGCGCGCAGGAGAGGAGGCAATTTGTGTTCTTCCGACACGCTTTCCCGGTGTGACAGGATGTTCCCCGAGTGTCGGAGAACAAGTTGGGAAACATGGTTTTCGGACGACAGCAACATGTTTCCGGACTGTTGCTGTTTCCGCAATGTGACAGGGTCCCCGAAAACATGTTTTCCTCGTGTTGAAGGACAAAGTTCTCCGACTGTTTCCGCAGTGTGACAAGGCCATTAGGGTTCGGCTTTTGTCGACATTGCAACGATCGGACACGAGCCGCTTCCCGAATGCTTGTCGAGCCCAAATCGAGGTGTCCACGCAATGCCCGGGTCCAATCTATGAGGCGCATTTAAATATTCTCACTGGAGGATACTGCGATCCCTCAGATGCGTCATCAAGTTTCGCGAGGAAAGACTGAATGAAAACGCTCGCCTTTGTCCTTGAACTTACGCCGCAACAAAGGAGTTTCTAAGCCAGCGGCATTGCGTGCGAGTATCCTTTGAGTGCCACTAGTGCCAGGAAGCTCGTGTAAAGTGAAAAACATTCCAAGAGAATATCGTTGCACCGCCTCTTTAATGAAGCAATGGTGAGGGTGCAGGCTAGCTGGAGTAATTAGAGCGTAGACCCGAGACTGCAGGTAGGGACAAGGGACGAAAACACAGAACGACATGGTCCAAGTCTCGTGTCGTTTTGTGTTTGGAAAAAAACACTTCCTAATTTAACCTTCTTTTTCAAAACTTTATTAGTACTGTAAACGACTTAATATTCGCGAGCTGAAATTTTCGCGAATCGGGCCAAAGCTGAAAATTTGAAATTATTCGCGGGTTCTAATTTTCGCGATTCGAGTGTACCTTCCGTAGCGTTCACATATTGCCCGATGTATTCGCGGGACTTATTTTTCGCGAATTGCAGGCGATTCGCGAAATTCGCGAAAATTAGGTCCTCGCGAAAATTTAGTCGTTTACAGTATTCGTTTTTTGAGCGCTGTATGTATGTACATAACCTTTCTGTTGTAAATTCCTTTCACTGCAGGTCAAGGACGCCTTCGTCATAATGCGGAGAAACGTTGTCGGTTGAAAGTTACAGCACACTCTAAGAAACCCCTGCGCGTCTCCTACCCGCACAAACACTCGAACAGCCAATCTCTGCGATCTGCGAAATCAGCTCAGGAAATGATGAGGCGGAAGATCTGTCACCTCAAAATGAAGTCTGCGCTGTGGTATTACGCAATGCAAGCACGACGCTTTGCATTCGTAATGCCACAGCGCAGACTTCATTTTTAAGGTCTAAACGGATGTTCCGCCTCATCATTCGCTGAGCTGATTTCGTTGATCGCAGAGATTGGCTGTTCGAGTGTTTGCGGGTAGGAGACAAGAAGGGTTTCTAGAGTGCAGTTGCATACCAACTAGTTATTCCCTATTAGAATATCAAGAACGAAATACTCACCCTAGTCATCATTCGCCTTACGGCTGAAAATAGGAGAGAGAAGTTTTCGTGGACAACATTCTGCTTTTTCCAGTAATTTCTGTACCGGGCCGCGTACCTGAAATAGTCCAAAGTAGCTTTGGCTGAGTACTTTAGCAGGGATCATAATTAGGAAATTTCCTACTCAGCCTGTCAAAACATGCTCGAGTGCTAAGTAACAATAAAAAAGGCCGAGACGATAATATTTGCCTATATCAATTATCTGCGTCGTTACATGATATGCTTTTTTTTTTCTGCGAAGTTCACTGAAGGCTGGGTGCCACGAAAACCAGACAGCGAATAGTAAACTCCCAAGTTCGTTTGTTCTGGCCAATTCAGCACATTGCTAATCAAGCTGTCGATAAATTTCTTTACATTCCCGTGTTAGTCTCTTCATTAGTTGTCTTTTCTAGAAGCTAATGACATCGGGTACGGCCGTAGACGATGGTAATCTTCCCTGTGCATTAGTCAGGCGTTTCGCAACCGACCATAGTCAGAGACATCAAAGGAGTTGGTAAAAAAAGTCCGCAATTTAGGCTCAATGACACCTCGTAGTCCTCAAAGTGGCTCATCACCACTGTTTCATTGGTTGTGTGCTACAAGGAAAGTAATCGTATCGCAAAATTAAGCAAAAACAGTGTAAAACAGCAAAATAGCCGCGTTCTCGCTGAAACCGAAACCAACCAAACTGAAGCAACAAAATGGCGCCGAGTGCGTCAGCTCCCTCTATCCGCCGGTGAGGCAACTACTGAAATGCAAAGGTATATACGGCTGAGACACGGTGTAAGGGCTGGGACCTAACCATTTCCGTCAGCCAACCAGGCAGAACGCTCACGCACTGCTCGTCTTCTCACTGATTGGACAGCCATGCGTCCACTCCCGGCGGGGAAAACATGACGCCTTCAGGCCGAGGTTCTGGTTCACTCATACAGCGGCGCTCGGCACTCAAACAACCGCTTTCCGGGCTCCCGCAAAGAGGAGCCCAAAATAAAACGATAAAGACGACGAAAAAAAAGTAGACGCTTGTTTTTACTTTGCCGCAACGGTTGCAACTCGTATGTTCGAGTGTTTGGTTTCCTTTTTCCCAAGCTGGCGCCGGAGCTCCGCTCGGCACTGCTTTGTTTTGTTTGTATCGCTTATCGCGTGCTCCACCTGCCGCGTCTCACACTCTAACAGGCCCCGAGAAAGCGCCCTTGCATTGCCGCCGCAAAAGATGGCAGCAGGGACCATTCGCGCCACGCTGACTCTTCACAAGTTAGACAGGTTCTCCAGACTAACACATTCTGCGTTAACCCTGCCTTTTCCACGCCCGTATGTGTTCCGACACGATGGAAGATTAAAAATGCCCATATACATTTTTTAGACTTAAGCGGGCATATTTTAAAATAATCGTTATTGTAAAGAGGTTGTTATAGGCTATTATTCTAATTACCATCGTAGCTATTTTTGTTAGTCTGAAAACCTTAGCTTGAAAATGGAGGATTCAGACTTTTCAATAAAAACAAAAAGATATATCTAGCTTACAGGTACGAGAGGGCCAGTGCTGTCGCAGCCAAGATGATCCAATCCGGAACTCCCAGGAATTTCATCTTCCACTCGTCGACTCCTTGCTCAGGTCGCGCTGAAAGAAAAACTAATGATGCGGAACAAGCTTTTCCAAGTAGAAATTCAGTTTCCGCTTCTCTCCGTTTTTGTAAAACAATTCGCAGATTCAAAGGGAACCGAGCTCGGCGAGGGAAATAGACACAGAAATGAACTCAGCAACTGAAAACGCCGAAGCTACCCTTGAACGACAGCTGCGCGGGACCGGAAATTACAGCTGTTGCTTCCACCGTGTTCTTGAAACTCTCTGTGCAAAAGAGGGGCATCTGCATCGGCTCTTGTTTTGGTGCCTGATTTGCGCAACAATTTTTTAAAGTTTCTGCGGAAGAGCCTTTTGAGAAAAATGCGAGACTCGCAGGTTTCAGATATGTGGATGTTTTCCTCATTCTGAGTAAACAGGGTTCCACACTAACTAGTGACATGACAAAGGTGTTGGAGTTGTTTGGGTTAGGTGGTAGTGGCTTAAACTTCACGCATTAGAAGCCAAGAGAAGGACGATTGCAGTTCCTTGACCTCAGGTTAAGTCTACAGAAGTACCATGTTTGCCGGATGTACGAGTCACGTTCAAAAAAGCTATACTTCTGTTTAACTCTGCCCATTCCAAAGGAGTAAAAAGAAGCCTCTATGTGTCTAGAGGCGGCTCGTAAGAAGCACCAACAAAGTTTCCAGATTGCAGCAGCAGGTAGCGCGGCTGAAGAGAGCGGGTTCCCCTCGGCGCACTTTGGTTGAGGTGGCAGAAAGCCTGGTAAAATAAATAAATAAAAGGGATATGGAGGCATCCCTGCGCCAGGAATGTGGCGAAACCGGTTTGAAATCCGTGTATGCACAACGTAACGCATAATTTCAAAAAAAAGTGGCCGCTCGGTACGATGTACTCGTGCACCCAATAAGCTGTTGCAGTTTGCCGTAGGACCAACCTTCCCAGTGATTCTATGGGTCCTTGCAAAACCAGGCACCGCACCAAATACACAGAGTGCACATCGGGAGTCGAGTAGAAAATACACGTGCCATACGACTCTTCTTTTATCGGCCAGACAGGCAGGGGCTTTAACAAGGAATTTTAGCAAGCCGTTACCATGTTCATAAACCTACCGGAGCTTTTGAAGCATCCGTTTAAGCGCGCTCAGGGGTGATACCGTGACCGCGGGGCGCGCACTTAAAGGGCAACTATAAAGAAAAAAATATTTTTTATAACAACCTTTTTACGACAAGCATGTCACAAAACAAATATTCCAGGAATTTGTTATATTTTTTAGCAATATTTACGCTGCAGGACGTAACCTAGTCGGAGTCACAACCAGTCCACATTTGAAACTCGCGCTCTTTTGCCCCGCGCGGCGAAGTACGCCCCGCCCCTCGCTCTTGGATTTCCTGTTGTATATTGACTTGGCTGTGGAGCCGTATGCAGCGTCGCGACTTCCGGTGCGTCTTGTGTGCGTACCACATCCATCTGTAGCTTCTGTGTCGCGCAAAATGGACCCTTAATTGGAGCGTCAACGTCTTGGCCGCTGCGAGCAACTGGGTCTTCGGCATCCATGGGTAAACTTGGGTTCAACCCCACCCCTGCCCTGTTTCGATCTGGATGAGCATCGTACCGGCGTGCGGTCGTGTGTCACTACTGCGTGGTGTGCGTTAAAGACCCCAGGCCAGCGGTTGTACTGCACTGGCTAAATTACGTTAAAGACACAACAGACATCCTCCAACGCTTGTCTAATCTGGCCCCTGCCCCCGACACTATTTTCTTCACAATGGACATCACATCTCTTTACACGGTAATCCCTCATGCCGAAGGGCTACAGGCTCTATCACATATTCTTGATCAGCGTCCTTTTCAAGACCCTCCGCCTCACGCCGTAATCCGCCACGCCGAACTCGTTCTAACACTAAACGCCTTCCAAATCGACAACTCCTTCTATCGCCAGAAATGTGGTGTAGCGATGGGCACAAAGATGGGTCCCTCGTTCGCCAACCTTTTTGTCGGCTACGTGGAGCACTCGTTTTTTATTTCCTTTCCACACCCGCCGCCACAATTCTACGGTCGGTATATTGACGATATCTTTGGTTTTGGCCCCCTCCCGTAGTTGACCGCGTCACCAAGGCACTTTGTAACGCCCACGCCTCTCTCAAGTTTACCTCACTGATATCGATATCCCCTGTCAACTTCCTAGACTTAAAAATAACCAGTGACGGTCACAAGTTCCACACCTCTGTGCACTATAAACCTACTGACAGCCATAGCTACCTTCTCTACTCCTCGAGCCACCCTAGATCCCAAATCAACTCTATCCCTTCTCACAATTTCTCCGCCTCCGTGGGATTTGCAGCGACGACATTGATTTCCGTCATCAGCTTAAGACGATGACCACCTTCTTTACTGAACGTGGTTACCCACTCGGCCTTCTGTGCAGTGCCAGCAGTCGCGTTTCTAACATTTCGCGTCACGACGCCCTATTTCCTCAATCGTGGACTAAACCCCCGTGCAACCCCCTCATCTTCACGTTCCATCCCTCGATACTACCTAGGCTCGGCCAACTAATCATGGACGCCACTTCCCACCTCGTAGACTCCAAAGCTCTTTCGAAAGCACCCGCGCTAACTTACCGTCGACAGCCCAACTTACGATCCCCTTTAGTACGCAGCAACCGTTCCACAAGACCTCAGACTTTACTTCCCGGTACCACGCCGCGTGGAACCCCAAAATGCCTTACGTGCAAACACACCGGCCCTCCTCCCAACCAGCCAATGAGAATCCCTGACAATCACACCTGTAAATCTTCTAATCTGATATACATCATTTCCTGTACATTCTGTGAACCTTATTGTATATCGGCGAAACTGACCACCGACTCCACGAACGCTTCAGAGAACACCGCAGACTCGTCACACTGCAAAGAGCGGGCCAACTCAAACATGACCTCTCCATACACGTATCTAAACACTTCTCCTCCACAAATCACTCTGAACTTAACATGCGAATTTGCGTCATCAAATCAGGCTTCCATACACCCACCTCACGAAAAAAAGAAGAAAACAGATTAATTTTTAACTTAAAGACTGCATTTCCTTCCGGTTTGAGCAAGAAACTTTCTTTCGGCTGTTAAACATTCCCCTTTCTCCCGCTCCTTCCTTCTTTTTTTATAATTTGGCCAGTTACGCGGGGGCTATAAGCTTCCCCCCCCCCCGCATTCCGCAACTTGTTGACTTCAAACCTCGCACCCTACTTGACGACTTTTCTCCCCCTCTCTTTCTCCACAACGTCACATCTGTCACGTGTTACCTATGCCTTTTGTATATACGGTATTGTTATTCTGTTCTGTCATCTCCCCTTTTACCTGAAGAAGACCGTTTGGTTGAAAGGTTGTTCCCCTCCTTTCCTTTGGCACTTATCTTTCCCTTCCTACTGATACACCATTGAGGCAGACCAAGTTCTAGGCTGGATAAGCAAACACACAACCCAATTTTTGTTTCATGGGTAAGCTACTTTCAAAATGTAATTTAATTACTATAACAGTTACTTTGCTTTAAAAGTAGTTTAACTACAATTACCATTATTGCTACGTGAAAAGTAATTCATTAAAACTACAAATTACTTTTAAAAAGTAATGCAATTACTTACTCTGGGAGCGACCCAGCTTGGGCCATATAACTTCAAACGACTTGTTAAGAATGCAACGTATTTGTTTATTCCTTGCGCCAATGTTTGAGGAGGCTCAAGCATCGCTGCATGAAGGCCACATATTGTATTTTCCTTTTATGAATTTTGTTAAATTCACGATGGAACTTAACAATTTAAGGCAATGAAGTACTACTTCTTATATTTTTTTATAAATAATAATTAATTAGTTCATATGCTGGAAGACGCCAGATCGCTAAAGAAAAAATTGGGTTGACCGACTTTTGTTAGCCAGGCAAATGAAAATGTGACAATTAGTCATATCTGAATATTTTACGAGTGTTAATATAATACTGAAATTCACACGCGCTAATACGACCGCATTCACATACAAACATCATGGTATTGTAAATTATTTACGTTGAGTTGAAATTATAATGGCTCAAAAATATATAAGAACCGCATCGAGGCTCCCCAATCAATAGTGACAATATTCACAGGTGCGAGGTCAGTCTCCAAAATCCTTATGCAAAAAATATACGAAGTAAAACCAACACGAAATAAACTTGAAAAGAACACAAAGGTACAAATACGCGACAGAACAAAAACAAAAAACGAAAAAGAGTTGAAAAAAAAAACTTCAAGGACAATTACATTTTTTAGCTCAACTGAAAGACGAAGCTCATATTTTTTCTCTTTCAATATTTTGGCATGATTACGCAATTTTTGTTCTTCTCGCACAGCAGACGACGCAACACGGTGCCGTTGAGGTAGTTTCCAAAGCGAATCGTCTCTCAGCCCGAAATGTAAGCAACAAAACAACAAACAATGCGACGCTATTTATGATGTGGGTGTGTGGGAGTCCGTGTGTTTGTGCGAGTGTTTCAGGAAGCTCTTGCGAGCGCTGAGGCTTTCGGAGAGGTTCTGTCGGCGCCGCAAATTTTTGCAAAGAAGTAATGGTAATTGTGCCATGAAATTTTGCAATTACTGACGCTAGAAAGCGATTAAATTACAATCACACTTCCTTTCAGCGGAAAGTAATTTTTACAATTACGAATTATAGAGAAAAGTAATTAAATTAGAGTACTTTAATCACTGTAATTGAATTACTACCCAGGTATGGTCTTGGGCCATGCGAAGATAGGCCGCGGAGGACGGCTGCCAGCAGCGAAGACGGCGCAGCGCCTGAGCCTCCCGAGCCTTCGGCGCGTTTGGACGATACCCGCTGCTAATTGAACTGTGCTTCGTCAGGAGGGACAAAGGACTGCGTCGCTGCTACCTCCTCGCACGAGACGCCGCATGCTTCGACGAATTGGCCACTGCATGGCTCGGGTGTTACCCGACTGCCTCGATTTCTCAGGACTGAAAGAGAAAAGTTGGTGTCCTGCTGCTATTGACTCTCGCGATATTCCAGGCAATCTAGGTGCCTCTACGGCCGCTGCCAGCTAATGGCGACGGCCCGCGAGAGCGTCTGCTGCCTGGAGGTTCCGGAGGTCGCCTCCAAGGCTGGTAGCCGCTGCATCACGGATCACGCCGACTGTTTCGGTGGCATCCTAAACCCAGTCGTGCTCCAGATCGCCTACCGGATGAGGGCGGTGTGGCTGAACGACATGGAGCTCATCGGACAGAAGGGCAGCCATGTGTAAGGCTTTTTAAACACCACGTCGTGTTAAATGTTGTAAATCAGAAAATAAATAGATGTATTCTTACTACGTTATTCGGCGTGACATAGTAAGCAGATGCTAGGACATGACTGACTTCTTGCTGTGATTATAATTATGACCTTGCTGGCAATGGGATTGTGTGATGCATGGACAATCGGCAAGGGCAGCGATACTAATTCATAGTATGTGCATCTTGCTACTAACTGAGGTGATGAGTTTATTTTACTGTGGGTTGGTTTGATTGCTTATAGTCTCTCGGTGCTTTTGTTCTAGATACACAACATTTCTGCTCTTCACAGCCGCCTCTTTCTTGAATTTTTTGCATACTCATGCGTCACCTAAGTCATCCTTCTGGTTTTTCAGCAGGAAGTACCGGTATGTGGCCTACCGGCAGTTCATTTGGTGGATCAGGCGCCGCTTTGGCAGAGGGAAAAGGATAGTCTTGTGTTGTACAGGCCATTTGAAACATGTATCCATCTGATGACGACCAGGGATTTGAAGCTCTATGAGCCGTGGTAGTTATGAGCACATAACTTCATCCCCAAAGTTACGTGAGCAGTTAATGGCTGCTCCTCTGTCCGATGAGCTCCATGTCGTTCAGCTCCACCGCCCTCATCCGGTAGATGATCTGGAGCACGACTGGGTTTAGGATGCCACCGAAAACGTCGGCGTGATCCGTGCTGCAGCGGCTACCAGCCCTGGAGGCGACCTCCGGAACGCAAGCCGTCGAACAAACTTTACTTTTTCTTTTTGTTCGAAATTATTGAAACTATTGCCAGGAAGTCCCTTTGACGATCTCAGTCATCTCTTGACGTTTTCTTCCCAACTCCAATGGCCGCTGCTCAAAAGTCGAAAGAATTGCACAAGATGGTCCGGGACCGCCGAAGCGCTCGGAATGGGGGAAGGATCGCGCTAGGAAAGGGAGGGAACGCCGAGGTGGAAGAAGTGTACGAATGACGACCCTTCTGCTTTGGAGCAGAGAAAAAGCGAGGCGCTCAGGGATATTTGTCATTCACTTGCGGGAGATTCAAATATGGTTGGTCTGAAATTAGTTTTGTTAAAAAAGAAGTTCCCAAGCTTTAGATTTGAAGGCGCAGGTAGTCTCTTGGTGCTAATTGTTGCCTTTTGAGTTTCGTACTCATTCATGCCATGTCGTGTTTTTTTTGTTTGTTTTTGTTTTCGTTTCTTTTTAATAACATGAAACATCTTGCATTGCAATGAATGTCGTGTTTGCGAATTGTTGTCTTCGGCTTTTTCCTTATTTTCCAGTATTTATTTTATTCAAGAGATTGACTTGGTGTGCAGTGTTCTATGCAAATAAAGAAGTTCTGGGATAAAGTCAGTGGATATTATAATATTGATATTTACACATGCAGTAAGGGTGGATGGATGCTTAGTAAACACGGACATTATAGAAAGCCTCAGAATATGGGGGCTTGTGGTTTCTATTACACTTGCCATTCATCAACGGCACACCAGCTCAGAAGGGGGGGGGAGGAACGAAGGAAATTGGCGCTTAAAGCTTTCTGAAAAAATAATAAACCAGACGGGAATTTACTGCAAAAAAGTAACAATGAGGTAGAACTGTTAAATGGAGTATAATTTGACAAATCAGAGTAAAATATTGTACCCACAGAGGACACCTGTCCTTTACTCATCGGGGTAATGTTTCGACAAGGAGGGTACACCTGGAACTTGCAAGAGGAAAGCAATCGCTTCACTTCGTGATGCCTACCTCATGCCCGAGGCGCATACTTGGCCGCGTGGGAAAGAGCCAAGTGGGAACCTACCGCTGCTTGTGAAATGTAAAAATGCCACCCACAAAAGCAGTAGACAAACACTTACCTACACCGCTAAGAATTCAACACAGTACCTGGCCTTCTGATAAGCCTCCACACCGTCTTTTGTGTCTTCGTGTGGCTGTGAGCGAGCGAAAAGGCCGCTTCTAGCAAATCAAAGGGGTGGTGCGAAACACCTGACCGCTCTCCGTAGAACAAAAACGCTCGGACGAAAATCTGTCACGTGACTCGCTCTGACGCGCTAATGGGCTCACTGGGGCCGTAGTCTTTGCCGTATGCCAAGTTATGGTGAGTTGTAGGGGCCACGTAGGTCCGGTTTCCAAAAAGCGCCCGTCAGTGTTCTCCTGTTTTTTGTGCGTCGCAGTCGCGGCCGTGATGTTTCGTTGTGAACGGCCGGAATACATCCATGCCAACTTTTCGGTAATGGCCATTTATTTCGTCGGAGTCCATGGAAATATTATGCTGTGTTTGTTGGACGCGTTTCGACAAAGAGCTGCTCAAGGGCGGCCGCGAGACTTCCGTTGAATGTTGGCGACCTCCTTTAACCTCGACATTGTGTTTGTGAATTGTTCTGCGCTGCCCGAATCGGATTATGCATCTATCACGGATTCTATGAGATCGCTGTTTTATTTGTAAGTACTCTGCCAGCATGCTTTTGATACTAGTCCTGCTTCCGTCTCAATATACCATTTTAGTGTTTACAAACATGAACTGCCGCTTACGTCCCACGCAACTCCCGGTCGTTCCATCTTTGCAAGCCTGTCGAGGTTTGCTTACGTCACCAGCGCTAGAAAGCATAAATGCTGCATGAAAAGTAAAGTTGGAGATTTAACTAGGGCCTTCGGTTGTAAAATTTAAAGGGGTCATGAAACAACACCCAGTTGAAATGTTCCTGGCCTTACAGAGGCGCACTGGTCCTAGTCTGGCCCAACTATACTCGCACGGACCGCCACTGATTCAGAAGCGTCTTGGTCGTGGAGAAATTGCGAAGATAAAAGGGAACTATTTCTTTCAGGCTTGCCTTCGCCAAGTTTGATGACGTGCGCGTGAACGTAGTTTTGCTCTTTGGCAAGCTTATAATTGCACGCACATGCCCGCACAAGCAGAGACATTGTTGCATGCTGGAGAGGCTTATCATCAAGCTAGTGTTTTTGCCTATGCGAGTTGCAGCAATCAAGGTGTTCAACAAGATGTTTTTAAACTAAACCCCTTCTAGCGTCGACGCACAAGAGACGATGTACGAAAACTCCCATTTAAGTCGAATAGAACATCCACGTGGCACCATTCCCGACTCAATACCTGAAGAGAAAGGTTGCCGTAAAGTGCTTTTGGGGTGCATCGTCCTTCTGGCCTGGGCTTTTGATGCCTCTAGAAAAATAAAATCAAAGTAGGTTTAGGCGAAGGAAAGCCTTACTAAAAGTTTAGTGCATTTATTTTAAGCCTCTAAGAATTTTGTAGCTTTGTCACAAAAACTTAACATTAGTTCACAAATGCTTGCGTTTTAGATGTGAAATTGGTTTGTCGCGAATTCGCGACAGAAGAGGATAAAATCCACGCACGTTTTTCTGGATTGAAAAAATAAAGTGGTGCACATGTTTCAAGTTGTTGGCAATCATTGAAAATTTCTCCGTAAACCCTTTTGATGGAGTGCTGGGGGTTCGTGCTCTGCTGTGTGGGTGTGATACACCTTTTGTATTGTGTATTGATCGGACTCCAAATATATAATTAAAAGGTCAAATAGTGGACGGGTCAAAATTAGTAACATTAGGCACCTGAACGTAATATAGCAGTTCCAGTTCGGACTCCAAATATCTAATAAAAAGGTCAAATAGTGGACGGGTCAAAATTAGTAAAATCAGGCACCTGAACGTAACATAGCAGTTCCAGTTCGGACTAAAAAGGTCAGATAGTGGACGGGTCAAA
This sequence comes from Ixodes ricinus, assembly GCA_037355805.1. Classification (NCBI taxonomy): domain Eukaryota; kingdom Metazoa; phylum Arthropoda; class Arachnida; order Ixodida; family Ixodidae; genus Ixodes; species Ixodes ricinus. Next base: position 33,148 of record JAZHYW010021890.1, read on the forward strand.
ATTAGTAAAATCAGGCACCTGAACGTAACATAGCAGTTCCAGTTCGGACTCCAAATATGTAATAAAAAGGTCAGATAGTGGACGTGCCAAAATTAGTAAAATCAGGCACCTGAACACGAGAAGAGCTTCATTCAGGTCTTCTAGCTGAATGAAGTGAAAGTTACTGCGCAGGTGAGCTGGTGAAGGATCATGATGAAAAAACCCGGAGACAAGGGTCAAAAAAGTTTAACAACACAACACATCTTAAAACCTTTTGAGACAGTGTTGTGTTGTCCCAATTTTGTACCAACAACACTTTCTCAAAACTTTTGAAACAGTGCTGTGTCGTTCCAATTTTTGTCACTAGCCTCGGTTTTTTTTTCACCCTGCTCTTTTAGCTGCAGTTCACCCTTTTGGAAGGGTGTACTGCTGCCATCACACCCTAATTAGATGGTGTAATTAAGAATCACACCTTTTCGAAGGATGCACTGCTACCATTACACCCTTATAAGGTGGTGCAGATCAAAATCACACCTTTTTGAGAACGGCGAAAGGAATTACATCGGTTTTTGAGGGTGTGAGAAAAAACATCTTTTTCTAGGGCGTTTTTGTGCACCAATAAGGGGGTGAGTTGTGACCCATGCCATTTCCACCAATAAGGGTGTTCAAGTGGTTAGTGTGTGTCATAAATGTACCGGGTCGAGCTCGTGTCCTCGATAGCAGTGCGGAGCTCGGCTTAGTGCACCGTACGAGGACACTCCTCGTGAGCCTCCGGAGCGCGCTGGTGCAGCTTCTCGACCCCAACTGGACGACGCTCAAGTTCCGGACAAGTCCGGGCTGTGCTCTCGCGAGGAGGCGAATTCGTGCTTTCGCTTCTTGTCAAATGTGCCGCCAGCTAGGATGCGCGGGCTATGGCCCTCCGAGATCCCGAAACGAGCGCGCTTAGCGCGCTCGGAAGCCTGCGGGGGGATCATCCACCGCTTGGTGGCGGGTCATTTCTTGTTTCGCTACCTTCTACACTGCATTGCTTTCTTTTCTCACCTAAAATACTGAACAAAAACTACTTTCATAAATGATTAAAATGGTTGGCGCCACATATATTTTGTATTTCGACTAAAAATAGCTTTTAGCGGCTCTGAGCGGTCGTAAAGCAGGAGCTGACCAACGACGTCACGGTATCGTCACATGCCGCGCGCGTTCGGCACCACGGGGCGTCCCCGTAGGTAAAGGAGGTTTCCGCGTCGTCCGGTTAAAATGTGACGCACTGATATTTAGTGACTCTCTCCGTGCCCGCTGGCTTGCCCGAACCCCGAGAGACGTGGAAACCACAAAAAGTGTAGACGACTAAATTGGATTGCAGGGCCCTCTTAACAAGTGTGTGCGTGTGAGATTTACTAAAATATGTCCCATTTCAGTTAACTACATAATAAATAATGACACAATTAAAACCAAATCAAATGTAAAGTACTTGGTGTTATGCTGTCTAATTATTTAACATAGAAAATCACATGTAGATATGATATCCCTAAAGGCGGTATCTATGCTTAATTATATGAGACGAAATTTCCGGCAGCGATCAAGCAAAATTAAAGAAACTGTATCTTACTTTTATTCTCCCCTGTACGGAGTACGCGTCAATTGTCTGGAAACCGACTACAAAAATGTAAAAGATAAACTTAGTAGTAGTAGTAAACGTATTTATTACAAAGATCACGTGGATTTTCTCTTAAGCATCGATTTTCCACGCGATAGCGGTGGTTCGGGAACCTGGCCAGACATTAAAATCTTCACGAATGACGGCGAGGGTGAAATATGATGAGGTGTTCAAGGTGAGGAGGCCTCAGACTCTGAGCTCCCCATGAGACTGATAGTCAAGCAGAGACTTTAGGATTCGAGTCCTCCTTTCAGAGTTCCCAGTAGGGTACGTGTGTTCACTGTCCCATATTCCTAGGTGTTTCGTCGAGCGGAAGGCCAGCCAAGACATCCTCTCGACGCCCCCCGAGAGCATTCCCATATCATATGACTGAGTCGGGAAATAGAGATCGGATCCTTACATCGTTGGCAGTTACACTCTTAGAAAAAAGGATCAGCATAGTCCTCCTTAAATGGAGGAACGAGTCTGACACATATGTTCCTTCAGAAATGGAGCAACTTTTCCTCCTTCAACAAGGGAGGAAAAGTTGCTCCTCCGTCGAATCGGAGGCGCATTTCAAAATGGCGGCTCCAAATCGAGCGTCTATTGTAGGTCCTTCCGGCACGCCATCGACGTTCCACCAGTTCCACCGCATCGCAAAGTATTCTGATAGTCACCGGACAGGCAAATGCCTCCCGCTCACTGGCGGTCTGCCACTGCTTGGTCGGCAACACTCGACAGAAAAGCACCGCGTTGACCGCCTAACAGCGACCGAGCCCACCCAAATCGAGCCGACAGTTCCAGGGTCCAGGCACGATGAGCACCCAATGACCACAGAACACGAGCTTTGCACGTCGTATATTTATTGGCGAATCCGGCTGCCCGTGCAGGTAAGGAAATCCGCGCCCCGAATCATATTTCGCGCCGTGAATAAAAAAAAGAACACAAATTTGCCGAAACGCATTGAGCCACAATGGCCAGTCAATTTCGCGTCACTTACCCGTGCTCGTTCTCCTATCGCAATTACTCCGTCGCAAATCCCACACAACGGATATGAGCTCTAGGACCGATACGTAATCCCACGCAACCGATACGGTGCGCCGAACGATTCTCTACAACTCGCCAAAAGTATGCTACCGGCTGATGCGAACCTCAGGTAGAGGTGCCTTAGGCGAAAGAAAATACGAAGACAGTTGCACCGTTCACGGCCAGATGGCGCGCGCAAGCAAACTCTAAAAGCACTGGATATATAAATATTATCCAGCGTTTAAAGCAAACTACTCCAGATGGCGCTGTTACCAACCAATTCAATATTTTTAAGAAAAAACAATTTCTAACTCTAGGTACTCAACATTCACTTTCACACTCCCCACGCTTCGCACTGGAAATTACATCGTACAGTACATACATCACGCACACGATGCACTGCACAACGTAGGCATACATTACAATGTTACAACTGCAAGCACATACATAGTACACAACACAACCCCTCACCACTGACACGAACGGTTGCACCAGTGGTATATATACCGTATGAATTTCAGGCACCTATTTCCGCAATGACTGCCCAAGAAGGAATATTATTGCAAAAAAATTACTGCTCTCGCACGAAAATTTGCCGATAACAATGTTTTTAAACGTTCGAAGGCACACATCTCCAAGTAGAATGTAGGCTTAAACATGGTAATTATTTGGTGTAGTCGATAAAACAACCCCACCCGCCGGCACAAAAAAGAAAAGAAAACTACGCGTTGGTGCGCCCTGATGTGTCCGCTTCCCCGCGTAGCAGCTCCGACCGCCCAGATATGCGTCCAGAAAGTTCAGAACGACGCGAGCCAGTCTTGTTTTCTGGTGCCAGTCGAGAGAAAAACAAGAATAAAGGCTGAACCGCATGTAAGCGATTAAGCAAGCGACGGTGACAGCGACGAGAGTCGGCGACGAGCGACGGAGATTTCCCACGGTCGCTCGTCGCGTACCGCTCGGTTTTTGGATTTCTAGAAATCGTCACTCATCGCCTTGGTCGCTCGCTCCCGTGCTCCCGTCGTTTTCATGCGGTTTGCTTCACCGCGCAACTGACCGAGCGACAGCGAAGCGAGTCGCCGTCGCTTGTCCCGTCGCTCGCCGAATCGCTTGCATGCGGTTTAAAGTTGAGAAATCTACCGTCGCTCGTCGCCGACTCTCGTTGCTTGTGCCGTCGCTCTCTAAATCGCTTACATGCGGTTGAGAAATGAAGTGCGAGCGCGCGGATAGCTTTGATCGGTACTCTTACGTGCGTGAGAGCTCGAGTTTCTTTACCTTTAAAAAGTCGTGCGGCGTTACGGTGACGCATCGACGATCGCTGCAATACTTTCGCGCGAAGCTCAGGTGTAGCACCAGGCAAAATGGTACCGCAGGTCCTCACGTCGTAATTTGTTTCGGGGTTTCTGATTATGGCATTTCTGAGGGGAGATTGAGGTAAGGAAACTAGGGGCAGAGGTATTCGAAATGTGCCATTAGGTTTTCAAAATGCTTCTGGGAGCTAGCGAAAACCCAAACAAGGCAGCGAACCCCCAGTCCGAGGTCTGCTGCACTGCGTGACAGTCCTGGCAGCCTGGCATCTTCCAGCTACGACTCTGGCACCAGATTTATGATTGCCCGGTATATATTCCTATGTCGATTTAGGGGCGGGGGATCAGGCAGTCTTGACCTTCCCTTTACAACTCTGCTTGTGCAACCTTTCAAAGGTACCAAAGCCTGGTCGCAATGCAAGAAGGAACAGTCAGGATGCAGTCATAGCAGTGCTACAGTTAAGTGTCTTAGTTTTGTGTTGTTTACGAAGCAAGGTGTTCAGTGTTTACACTCAGTACACGACTGGGTACTTCCCGAAACATCTTATGCTAAGTCAATCTTAACTTATCACCTTGTCTCAATCACATCAATCCTCTGTAGAACATCGAAACTTCTCCTTAACCGTGTTAAAGGGGCCCTGCAACAACTTTTTGACTTGTTTTTAATTTGCACCGAACCTGAGCGCACTGAACGTAGTAACTTAATGAAACTTTTCTTTTCTCGAATTTTGCTTTATTTTAGAAGTTATAGGCAAATTAAAATTACAAAAACAAGCAAAAAATAACCTCCTTCATGACGTCCTTGGTCGCCTGAGTGGCCTTGAAATAGAGGAGGGGTAGTGAGCTCGGCGAGCGCCGACGGCTGCCGCACTCCGTGTTGACGGCTCGAGAGGGCGCCACTAAAGCATGTTCTGGATAGGCTGTACGAAGCGGGCAGCCAGGGCGGCTCGCATTGCATTTGCTGCGCGATTAAACACTAATTCGGCATGACACTTCATTGGCCACAAACGACAGCAAACACAGGGTAAAGATCAGTTCAGAACGGGAGCCACTTCGCGCTGCCATACCGCCAAAAGGCCAAATCGCAAGCCAAACCTGCGCCGAAGGCCATCGGAACGCTCAGAACCGGTCGGATACTCGCGCCGGTATACCACCGCAGCGCCGCCGCGTACATCCGGGACCTTTCTACGCTCGCCGCTCGTCGGTGCCTGATCCCACAACCCCTTTCTGGTACGCGCCGCCTTTTCTACCGCTTGGTGGCGGGTATGTCGACAACTCATTTCTTGTTTCCGTACTTTATAAACTGCATTTGTTTCTTTTCTGATCTAAAATACTGAACAAAAACTACTTTCACAAATAATTGAAACGGTTCGCGCCTCTTATATTTTGTATTTCGACTAAAAAAAAAAACTTTTAGCGACTCTGGCCAGTAGTCAGGCCAGGACCGAAGACCTCACATATCGCGCGCTTTCGGCACCGCGGGTCACCCCCATAGGTGGAGGAGGTTTCCACGTCGTCCGGTTATAATATGACGCACTGATATTTAGTTACTCTCTCCGTGCCCGCTGGCTTGCCCGAACCCCAAGAGACGTGGAAACCGCAAAAAAGTTAGACGCTTAAATATGATTGCAGGGCCCCTTTAACTTTTCTGGAGGAGAATGACATACTCTTGCAGTCCCAGCACGGCTTCCAGCCAAATCGCAGCTATACGAGACTGCCCTCAGGCACGTATCCAGGGGGGGGGGGGCCCATGGGGCCCGGCCCCCCCCGAAATCTTCCATTTTGCTGGGACCTCCTCTCCCCCTCCCCTCATACAGCATTTTGTCATGGGCGGGCCCACCCCGAAACAAAATCCTGGCTACGTGCCTGACTGCCCTTGCCACGATTATGCATTACATCAGTGACAGTATTGTTGTCCTGTGGCGTATACAGTGCGCCACCAATCATCATCATGGTGTTTTTAGAAGAAGAGCACGTGAAGCCAGATTAAGACCGAACGAACATGTGTGTCTCGTGGTGTTGGCCGGGTCCCATGATGTAATAGTATGTATTCTCCTTTCTTGAATAATTTTCTATTTTATTAAACATATTTTCTCATCTTTTAACAATTCAGAAGTGGGATGAGCTGCTCCTCATTCATACCTTACGGTGAGTGAGCGAGACTTTGCGATTCGTCAAATCAGTGGTGCGAGGCCTGACATCGGAACAAGATCCAGATATTGCGACAAGGCGAGTTGACCTCACTTTGATACCCGAGATCTTACTGACTGTGATTTGTGACCATGCCATGGAAAGCAAAAACAAAAAGCCCGACTCAACAGGCGAGGTCAATGCAGACGTGATGGAGATGATATGGCACGAGTGCTACGACAAAATCAAGATCTTGAGCGTCTGTCATTGACACAGTCAAGTCGACCGACGTCTTCGGATATCTCCATGCCATGCGGGTGGCTCCGCATGCGTTAGCTGCGATTCCCAAGTTCACCACAAGTGATGGTGACATCGCAGCAAAACAAGTGGATTACCGAGTTTATCCACATCACTGAGATAGCAAGGTGGGACGAGGAAGAAAAGATAACCGTGGCCAAATTGAAGCTGTCAGGACTGGTGCGTGACTGGCTGCAATCCTGGGGCGAAGCTTGCAACACTTGGCCGTCCTGGGAAGCCGCTTTTCGGGACGCTTACGTCTGCCTACCGTCGAAAACTCAACAGTGCAGAATCATAGAACGCCGAGTGCAACAGAAGGGCGAACACCACGAAACCTATGTTCACGACAAAGAAAAGCTTTGCGTTTGCCTGGGACTAAATTTGGAGGAGACGAAGGCGGAGATTATCACGGGACTAGCATTGAGCGAACTCAGCTACGCCATGCGAAATCAATCTCCCCTTTCTATTAACGACCTTTTACGTGATATTAACAGCTACGAGCGTTTCCAGAAGAATCGCGACGCAAGATTCCTGTCGGACCGTAAACAACAAGACGAGAGGCCACGGCAAACTTCGAAAGCCAAATTGTTGTCACGAGCTGAGAATGACGATTCCAACCATGCCCAGAATAAGAAGCCGAAATGTTTCAATTGTCAGAAATTTGGCCACATTGCACGAGATTGCCCGGATTCACAACGGGAGAAAATGTGCACTCGCTGTGGAGAGCAAGGACACAGTACAAATAATTGTCATGAGTGAAAAGAAAATGCACTACAAGTGGTCAAGGATAAAGACTGGCACAAAGTTTGTGGGTCGTCGCAAGCGTTCAAATCAGTGAACATTGATGGAGAACCAACAGCTGCTTTTCTGGACACCGGTGCGCAGATCAGCCTGATCAAGACGAAACTCGCCGCCCAGCTAGGCAAAAGAAGTAGCAGTTCCTAGCCGAAAGGAACAAGTATGTGGCGTAGGCGGAACATGCAAAACCTTAGGGAGATCCAAGCCGACCTTGAAGTAGACAGCAAATTCTTCAAGGCTGTGAGAATGCAGGTGGTTCCACACAACATTTTCACGGGACCCGACATCATCGTGGGAACAGACGTCATTGACACACCAAACGTTGTGCTACTTCGGAAAGAGGGAACGATTATGCTGCTAGACGAACGAGACTTTCCATTTCTCAAAGAAATCAAGGTTGACCATGATGATATGCGAGTTGCGTTGTCCACCAGACAGTTTCAAGCTTGAGAAAAACACTGTACAATGGGTCACACTTGTTTCAGATTATGACAAACAAAACAGTCATAATTCCTTATAGCTGGGGAGGACGAGATGGACTACCTGTGCGAGTGAAAAGACGGGGATACAAGTCTTTCTATCGTGAACGTCACCAACTCTGACATCATCCTCAAGAAGCGCCAGACAGTTAAGCGTGGAGACCTGGTCGAACTTCAGGATACCGATGAGCTAATGATTTCACAACGTGTAGTCCACTTTGTTTGAGTGTGGAAAGGAGGGCCTGTCTACAATCAACATGGAAGAGAACAAGGTCGGACCGTCTGTGACCAAGGGATTCAAGAAAGAAATCTGTGAGATGTTGAACAAAAAGTGTGAATGCTTTGCAATGAGCACCAAGAAACTGAAATGCATGACAGTTGCGGCCATGGCTATACAAGAGAAACCAGGGTGTTCAGCCGTGGGTTGACAGTGGGTTGACCGATCCTTCACCGCGCATCATGGACAGAGCGGCAACTACTTCGGCAAATCACCAACGAGCTTAAGACCAATGGACTCGTGAGGGACAGCAAGTCAGAGTACAGCAGTTCAGTGATCCTGATATCGGAAGCCTGATATCGGAAGCCTGACCGCCAACCAAGATGTGCAACACGTCGCACTAGGTGTGGCCTGCACAGTTTTTAATAAACATAATTTTGGCCCGCCTAATTTTTTAGTTGTGCACCCTATGGTCTAGCACTTCCCAGTAGATAATAGGGTTGGTAGGCGTCGTACCCTCACTCCTAACACACATTTCCATGAGTTCCCAGAGAGCTGCCAGGTGACGCAGTGTGTATCGAAAACCACATATTCCGCTGTTCGCATTTAATCATTCTCCCGATAGTACCTTGTACTTGGATATGCAAAGGGAACAAAATAATTAAGGGCAAAAAATGCAGAGCAAGAAACGACAATAAGGGGGTTCCTCTTAAATCCTCTGAAGCCTACTAAACAAACTGGTCTTCGACGAGTTGGGATCTGCAAATTGGCCTATGACGGAGTGGCCTATTTTACAAGTTGTCTATCGACAAATTGGCCTTTTACCAACTGGCTTTCAACAAGTTGGCCGGATACCACGACACACAGGCATGAGCGCCCGCAGAAATATTCCCGGAGGGGGAGAGGGGCCGGAGTAGAAAGGAAAAGCCTCTCGTTTTCTTGCGTCTTTTCCAGAAGTAGAACGCAGCAACTTCCACACACCCCTCCTTGCACCAACACCTCCGGGTGCCCTTGCAGACATGGGACGTCGGCGACCGTTCGCGCCTTCGTTCGCAACAGCAGCACTGCCATCTGCAGCTCCAGAAACACAAAATTAATGTGATTGTCGGTTGACACGATAAGGGGTAACAAGAACGGACGGGCGCCTATGCACACAGAGAACGCCGGCGACCGTTCGCGTCTTCGTACACAAAAGCAGCAGGGCCATCTGCAGCTCCGGAAACACAGAATTAAGGTGATGGTCAGTTGGCAAACGGTAAGGGGTGACAACACCGAACGTTGCACAGAAGACGCACAGATAAACCACACATCACAGTCGCTGCACAGCGGTCGCGAGAACAAGGGACCTCAAAGGGCCAAAACTCGCTTGCAGTCCTCGTAGCGTCACAGCGTTGTAGTCTTTGCACCGTTGGTTGCAGTGGTCGCAGCCAGGGTCAGGGCCCGGCAGCCGAGGCGGCCGAGGGCAGCCGAGTTACGATATGTGGCCGAAGAGGCCGAGGCCCGAAGCCCGCCGCTATCGCAGCTGATCGCAGCCGCCCAGTGTACGTAGCAGTGTCGGCATCGTTTCGAAGCTTAGCGGTTTATGACGGATGTGTTTAAACTTCTTTCTTTATGAATGTCGAAAACGCCACGGCAAAAGAAACGACTGAAGGACCGACCTCGTCGTCTTGGCCCCTGCGTAAACGGCAGATCCAACCTGGGTTCCCAAATCTTGTTTATCAAACAGCGCGCTGATGAAGCTTGGCGTCGGTGGATAATAAGGACTTTAATTTTCCTTCCATCGGTCTGGGTTTCTTTATGCCTGTTTTGGTAAATAAAAAATAATTAATTAACGAAAAAACAAAATAAATTAACGAAAAAAAAACAAAAAAAACACCGCTCCTTCCAGGGATCGAACCTGCGACCACTTGGTCAGTAGTGCGATGTTCTACCCCTGCGCCAACTGGACAGGGAGGAACTGGACCTCCTCCTTTCATCCAAACTTCCGTTCCTCCCTTCTCTGGGCAACTTGACCACAACAAGGAGGAACAGTCGCCGTTGCTACCTTTCTCCTCCTTTTTTTTTCTTAGAGTGTATGGTCAAGGGAAACGGCATAAGGTTTTATTCTTTTGAGAGTACTAAGTTCAATGGGGTGTATAGCCCTAGGAGTCATTGTACCACCAATACGAATACGGTGAAGTAGCACCATTTCTGTTCTGCGGAACACTTTTCCGGGGATAGGGTTGTAGGTAAGAGTCCACAACTCCTTGAGTTCTTTTTGCCGCTTGTTTCGTTCACGGTGGAGCCATTTTCTAGGGTAGTAGTCTTCGGAGGATGAGTCGTATCGTCGCATGCTGGGAGGATTGCGCGGATGCGGACGAGCTCGATGAAATTCTTCTCATCTCGCATCCGGCAGTCTCGTGTGCAGCTTCTTCATATCCAGGGATCACCGGATGTCGAACTTGTAGGAGCCGAGGGTGAAAGACGAGGCAGAGGGCACGTGACAGGTGGTCGGCGGAGAAGTCACGAGCTGGCGCGAGACAGTGCGTGCTGAGCGAGGCTGGAGCTGGGCAGGAACGATGGAGCCGAGGCTGCCTTGCCTGGCCTACGGCGAACCCCGGAGCGGTCCACCAGTGAGGTTTGGAGACGGACCGGGGAAACGGCGTGCCCTGGCCATCTGGCCTAGGCCACGACGATCCCGGGT